>ML805565.1:264486-275697 GCA_009831015.1 Picea engelmannii
CCTCTTAGTAATCCAACAATTGGTATCAGATCAGGTTCCTTCATGAAACAATTTAACCACTGGAAGAAGATCATGGATTATTCTAAGAATGGAGTACCATTGTTTAATGGTCAGAATGATTTAAAGTATGATCTATGGAGTGGAAGGACGAAAGTATTTTTACATGCACAGGGGTATTATATTTGGCTATCAATCATTACAGAATATGATAGTTAAAAAAGGGCAAAGGCTTCAGCCAAGAAGGAATTGGAGAAGAATAACAAAATAGCAATGGATTTCATCTGGGAAGGATTACCTAATCCAATAAGAGAAAAGGTTCGTAAATTTTCATGAGCCAAAGAACTTTGGGATAAGTTACATGATATATATTCTTCACCCATCGCAGATTCAGAAAATGTCAAAGAAGATGCAGGTACAAATCAAGAAGAAATATGTTCACCATGTCAAACAGATTCAAAAGATGAAGAGTACATAATCAACAAAGGTATGTTGTTTTTCTTTAATTGTGAAAAACGCGGACATCTTGAAATAGAATGTCATGGAGGAAATGAGACAGAAAAACTAATTGAAAAAGAAGACAATTATGAAGAAGAATTGATCAGTGCTTTAAATGAACTAAGAAAAGAAAGAGAAGAAAACAAGTCACTCAAGAAAGAATTGATGAAACAAAAAGAAAGTGCTCACATTTTTTAAGAAGCCCAACAGGTCATCAATGACTTAAGAACTCGACTAGAAGAAGCTAGAAAGATCGAAGAAAATCATAAAGATCAAAAGCAGTATTTGGAAGCCAACATAGCAGCACAAAAGGAAGAAGCAAAAATGAGAGAAAAGATATTGACAGATAATCTTAAGGAAAGAAATAACGATCTAAACCAGCTTGAGGCAGAGTTTAGTCAAGAGGAGAAAGGACTTCAAAAAGAAATAATCACATTAAAAATCCATCTTGAAGAAGCGAAAAGAACAGACGAAGTCATGGAGTCTCAGATAATGAAGAAAGAAGAAGAGGTTGAGAAGCTTGAAGAAGAAGTTGTCACGTTGAGAAGTAAAATCGTCAAGCTCAACAAGAACGTTGAAGAGATAGAAACATCCACATCAGTTATAGAGAATGAAGTTAAGCACTCTAGGTTGCTAGGAAAGAAGAATGAAGAAAATAGAAAGAGTTATGTAGAAGTAATCAAAGGAAGGACTCATGGTCAACCAGAATTTAAGAAAACTATTAAAGATACATATTCAAGAAGACTATCCATGTTCAAGCCACAAAGAAGATTCAATCATGATCATGATCATTCAAGGCAGAAATTCAGAAGGACTACACCACAAAGAAGATCATCCACTCACATGTATGCAAATTTCTTTTATGGTCATTCTTTTTATTGTACTAATTTTGGACATAAGGTTGAAAATTGCAAGGATTATAAAAATGTTCAAGCAATAAATGCCTATGTGTCCCCACGTAACATTGAATGTTACAAATGTCATAACTATGGACACATAACTAGCGATTGTAGAAGCATGATCAATACTTCCATGAAAGAGAACATTGATATCAGATATAAGAAAGTATGGATAAGAAAACACGAAGAACATGTGAACAAAGACCAAGTCCCAGAGATCACAATATTCGCAATAAAACGAGATGAAGAAAATTCTAGAGAGAAAAAGAAATATGTTAGATATAGAAAGGTTTGGAAAATAATTGAAAGAAAAGAAGGACAGGTAAATAAGGAACAGGTTCAAGAGATTGTACTTTCAGGCATTGTAGTGAAAGATGAATCCACAGACAGAAAGAAAGAAGTCATAGCTTAGAAAGATGATGAATCTACCAATGAAGATGATGATGAATACACATCATAGCAGGTATTGTTTTGAGTCATCCTGCTTAGAGACTCCCAGGTAACATGAATATTAGACAAGGAGAGTCTATGTGATAGTTGTGACAGACCAAAGAACCATCCTTCAAGCAACTTGCAGAGTTTGAGTAGACAAATCCAGAGCAGTCAGTTAACAAAAGTACGGTTTGATAGTTTTAGTAGTGAAGACTTCATGATAGTATAATAATAAATGGGTCAGCATTATGGACAATTGTGCAGTAGAGTCTTGGACAGTATGGACAGAGATGTATTTGTAAGAACACTTAGCAGGTTTGGATAGATATATGACAGTGGACAAGAGCATGGATTCATAGATTGGTTTAGAGACAAAGGAACATTATGGATGTTAATTACACAGGAAATGGATTGAGTAATGCTAATGGATTCCAAATTGACAGATATTTTTTGGACACGTGCAGTGCATACAACAGTTCACATTCAAAACAGAGTAATGCTCAAAAACAACAATGGCAAAACTCCCTACGAGCTATGGAAATGAAGACCAACAAATGTGAAGCACTTCAGAATATTTGGAAGCAAATGCTACATCAAAAGAGAAGATGGAAGAATGAGAAAGTTTGACTCTCATGTGGACAAAGGAGTACTTGTTGGTTACTCAAGTACAAGGAAAGCATACAAGTGTCACAATTTGAGATTGAACAAAATTGTGGAAAGCATCAATGTAACAATTGATGAAACAAATGGATGAGAATCAGAGGAAGAAGAAAATGAATCAGTGGAACAACTTTACGAAGAAGAAGCAAAAGATGAGGAAGAAGTAGAAGAGGAAGATGAAGAAGATCAGACAAAAGTAGAAGAGAAAGTTCAACAAGTGCCTCCAAAGACACCTAGCAAACAAGTACAAAAGAATCATCCTTCACATTAGATTATCGAAAACAAGGATGCAAAAGTTGAGACTAGAAGAAGAATATGTTCACCAAAACAAATGCTCCTAGCACTCTTCTCTACAATTGAACCAAACAGTTTTGAAGAGGCCAGCAAGGATGAATTCTGGAATAAGGTCGTGGATGAAGAATTGGATCAAATAGAGAAGAATGACACTTGGGAATTGGTTCCAAGACCAAAGAATAAGAATGTGATTGGCACAAAGTGGTTTTTCATAAATAAATTGAATGAATATGGACATGTTACAAGGAACAAAGCTAGATTGGTATGTAAATGATACACACAGGTTGAAGAAATCGAATTTGAAGAGACATTTTTCCCAGTTGCCAGAATGGAAGCAATCTTATTGCTTTTGGCTTATGCATGCTCCAAGAATATTAAAGTGTATCAGATGGACATGAAATCAGCTTTTATAAATGGGGAACTTGAAGAAGAAGTCTACATCGAACAACCAAAAGGATTTCAGTTGTCAGAGAACACAGATTATGTGTGCAAATTGAAGAAGGCCTTGTATGGTCTAAAATAGGCTCCTAGAGCATGGTACTCTAGATTGGATAAATATCTACAACAAGCAAGGTTCATAGAAGGAAGTGCAGACAACAACCTCTACATCAAGGTAACTCAAGATAGTATTTTATTAATTGAGCTTTGTGTTGATGATATTATTTTTGGAAGTAATGATGACAGGTTAAGCCGGAAATTTGCAAAGGATATGCAGAATGAATTTGAAATGTCGTTACTTGGAGAACTATCCTTCTTTCTGAGTCTTCAAATACGTCAAAGCAACCAAGGAATTTTTATTTCTCAAACTAAGTATATCGGAGAAATGCTAAAGAGGTCTGAAATGGAAGATTGCAAACCAATTACCACTCCTATGCAAACCAGTTGCAAATTGATCAAAGATGATGATTCAAAGTCTACAGACCAGAGGCAATACAGGTCAATGATTGGTAGCTTACTATATGTGACAGCATCTAGACCATATGTAATGAAGGCAGTTGGACAGGTGGCATGATTTCAAGCAACACCAAAGGAATCACATGTATTAGTAGTGAAGAGGATTTTCAGATATCTCAAAGGAACAAAAAAGTTTGGATTATGGTATCCAAAAGGAAAGGATCTATCACTTATTGCCTACACATATGTAGATTGGGAAGGTTGCATTGATGACCAACGAAGCACCAGTGGAGCAGTGTTCTACTTGAGTGAGTGTTTAGTATCTTAGCTAAGCAAGAAACAATCATCAGTATATTTATCTACAACCGAAGCAGAGTATATTGCAGTAGCAAGATGTTGTACATAGTTTCTATGGATGAAACAAACTCTAATAGATATACAGGTTGAGTATGATGAGACCATTCCAATCTATTGTGATAATACAAGTGCCATCAGTATCTTAAAGAACCTAGTAATGCACTCCAAGACGAAGCACATTCCAATAAAGTATCACTTTCTATGGGAACATGTTGCATAGAAGAACATCATAATTGAATATGTGGACACAAAATAACAAGTGGTAGCCATATTTACAAAACTACTTCCACGAGAATCCTTTGAGTATCTTTGTCAGAGACTCAGAGTAATTTATACTCCAAAATGAATTCTTTTGAATGCTTTTCTTATATGTCTTAGATTTACACTAGGAAGCACCATAAAGATGACAGTTCAGGTTGGGAGATCAATTTCAAGAAGATTTCAGTCAGGGGGAGAAGCCTCGGGTGGAAAGATATATTTTCCATTGATGACAAAGGGGGAGAGATTTATCAGATGTAAAGGTAAATGCTTGGAGAAAGATCACATAGGCATGGTTCCAGGGGGAGCGATGGTCACAGGGGGAGCATGAGCGATATGACTACAGTATTAAATAACAGTGTTGCCATCAATGCCAAAGGGAGAGATAGTTGATTATTTGGGTTGGTTTTCATTGATGTCAACCCTTGAAGAAAGTCTGGTAGCGAATTTCGGTAGCACAAAGATTTGGGTAATGGACCCAAGTTTGTTTGATGTATAATGGTATGAGTTTTAATATATTTGAAGGTAAGACTATTCTCGATCGATAGTACATGTCATGCCATTTTTGTTGGTATGTGGAACGTCACATAACTCCTCACGGTTAGAGAGTTATGGCCATGTGAAGTTGGAGAACCCTCATGAGTCATCTAGAAGCCCCAAAAGGTAAAAGTAGTCAAAGTGGTTGCAAAGAATAAATTATTTAAATAAGACTATTCTAGATGGATAGTACATGTCATGCCATTTTCGGTGCTATGTGGAACGTCACATAACTCATGGTGAGAGAGTTATGGCCATGTGAAGTTGGAGAACCCTCATGAGTCATCTAAAAGCCCCAAAAGGTCAAAGTAGTCAAAGTGGTTGCAAAGAAGAAATTATTTAAATAATAAAGTGAAGTGATGAGTGTACTATTAGTCAAAGTGGATACAAAAGAAATTATTTAAATAATAAAGTTAATGGAGAAATTACTAAGTGGACAAGTGGTTAGAATTGGGTTAGCCCTAAAATAAGGAAAGTGGTTTAAGATGGTTAGAAGGTAACCCCTTGAGGAAGCTACATAAAAGTATAAATAAGAGGCAAGAGTCTCTCATTTTAATCACACTTAAGCATATTGAATATATATAAGTGATTGAGGTAACCAAAGGATATCTAAGGCGAATTTCAAAGGGAAGGTGAAGTAAAGAAATGTGAATTTCATAGGGAAGGTGAAGTAAAAAAGGTCGAAATTCAAGGGAGGATAAATTATTTTGATGATGCTTTCTAAGGTATGTTATTTACAGGTCATCTCACCATTTTTGCAAAAACTTTTTTTCTAGAATTATTCAGACCACGAAATCTGGAGGCCATTGAGGAAACGTATCCAATTTGTTGTGATAAAAAAATTAGCTTGTGGGTCATTTATTTTTTAAGTTACACTCCGTGGAAAATAGGGTTTGTGTCTAGTCCTGAAACTAGTCTAAAACAAGTGTTTCGGGTAAAAACGTCATAACTTTTTCGTAACATATCCAAATTCAGTAAGACCAAATGTATTTGTTAGAGTACATTTTGTAGTATTTTGTGTACCATTTTCAGATCCATACAACAAATATTCTGTGTGGGGCACGCTCTACAAGATCTCTCTTTAGAATAAAACAAAATTCAACAAGGTATGTCATTTTTGCTATAACTCCTTTTCTGAGAGGTTCCAAGTAGTGAAACATGGAGGAATTGTATAAAAGACATTGAAGAACATTGTGTACTATTTTCATATATTTATTCATTGCAGGTACATAGTTATGATTATTTCAAGTTAGAGTTGTTGACTAATCCAAAATTAGTCATGTGAGACTAAAGTAAAGTTTGATGAAAATGCTAGTCTCGTGTTGTTAAAGTTAAGGAAAGTTTGTAGGTATATGATCGTATACACTAGATCTATTACAGAGTTACAAATCAGATTTGGATGATGAAATTGATGAGGGCTTTTGGTTGAGGTACATGTTGGGTACATGGTTGAGATAAGTAGTTGATGAGTTGGCACATACACGAGGTGTATAGTTGATGATGTTGGTACATCTTGATGAGTCATAGTTGATGAATAGTTGATGCATGATTGGTACCTACTTGGTACATGGTTGGAGGCACGTGTTAGTAGTATTGTTGACACATGGTTTATGGATGAAGTAGCATACTTGTCTTGGTATATTATTATAAGCACATATTGATCTTGGTCATGATTATGAGTTGTTGTGTTATGCTTGGTTGATGCACATCTTGGTGATATTGTGCATATGGTTGAGATTTGTCTTGGTGATTGATCTTGGTGAGTTGATCTGATTTGGTTGATAAGATTGATGAGACAGGTTGTTGTGATAGGTTATTTGTACATGTTTGGTGCATGGTTGATGTACTTGTTTATGTTACAATTTTAGGTATAGGTTGATGTATGGTACATGTTGGCACAGGTTATTGGTACAGGTTGTTACAGGTTGTTTGGTGCAGGTTGATTGGTACAGGTTTACAACAATATATCTCCATCATTCTACTTATATTTTAGGGCGGTTGGATGGGGAAGGACAAGTGGTTGTAGCCACCTTCCGGTTGTAGGCAAAGAACATAGGGGGTTGTAGCCTCCTTCTGGTTGTAGCCAGAGAATTAGGGAGTTGGATCTTCCCTCAGGTTGTATCCTGAGAAACTAGGGGGTTGGAGCCTCCTTTCAATTGCAGCTAGAAAACAAAGGAAGTTGGTGCCTCCAATGAATGTAATTCTTAAAGACATGTAAGAAAAATCATTATGTGGTTTTCTCCCGCTTTAGGTTTCCACATAAAAACATTGGTGTACTGTGTATGTGTATGATTGCTCATTTGTTCATTGTTTATTTACTCTACAACTATTGGATGATAATGCTACATTGATATAACACTTGCGTTTTATGGTTAAAAAGGATTAAATTTCTCTATTACTGATTCACACCCCCCCTCTCAGTAATCCAATATTTCATGCCATGTTACTAAAAAAGATCAATCCGCCAATAACTTCAAGCCAAAAAAGAATAATCGATAACAAGGTTGAATAACAACATACAAATTCATCCATCCCACAATACTGACTCTGATTCAAAAAATGATAAGTGGTACCTAAAAAGAAAGAAATTTCGCAAAATCTTTTAGGGTGTGTTGAGTGCTCAACAGATCCCTTCGGGACTTTTCTCAATCGTTAGATCAAGAAGTGAAAGGATGGCATAAACACTTTGGCAGGTATAACTCCAGGGGTGTTGAATGACTTTAGAGTTGTAATATCCCAGATTCGTGAAGTGTCCAAGCCCCGAAATAAATAAGGATCTTCCATCTCAACACTTGATTAAGTCATAGTCGTTGGATTAAGCTAGTGGAAGTATAGCGTAAGTGGAGGTGTTAACCGACGGTAAGCAGACATCGTCACTTTATGACCACTTAGACAGGTATAACTCTAGGGGAGTTGAACAACTTGAGATTTGTAATATCTCAGAGTGTCAGAGTATCGAAGCCCCGAAGTAAATAAGGATCGTCCATCTCAACATTTGATTAAGTCATAGCCATTGGATTAAGCTAGTGGAAGGACAGCGTAAGAGGAGCTCTTAACCGATGGTAAGCGATCATTGTCACTTTATGACCACTTTGGAAGGTATAACTCGGGGAAAGGTTAAACAACTTGAGAGTTGTAATATCCCAGAGTCTCGGAGTGTCGAAGTCCTGAAATAAATAAGGACCGTCCATCTCAACACTTGATTAAGTCATGATCGTTAATTTCATTGATGCATCCAGATGAGTCAGGATCAACCAATCAACGAGAGATTAAATCTCAATCATCTGATCTACTAGTGGAGATAATATAAGTACTTCAATGAAGTGTACTTTGGGAAGTATTACTTCGAAAGAATGCAAGAATGTCGAAGTCTGGAGGACCTGGTTCCAACACCAGTCTGTCTCATGATAAGGTAAAGGGGTTGATTGGAGGTGTGAACGAGGTCCTATGTAGAAGAATAAAGAGAAAAGCGTTAAAGGAACATCTCTTAGAGTGGATAAGCCCATGGTTTCGAGCCCACAGTCACAAGGAAAGTGGATTGAAGGAACCGCTTGTGCATAATTTGAATTATATACCAGTTTAAAGGGCCCGAGGAATAATTTGACAAGATTGGCACACAACCATTCCATTGCCGCTACAAGATCATGTTTGCACAAAAAGGGTGAAACTGACCTTTTCAGGAAGCCATGCATTTCATCTCAAAGATCGGATTGGAGCATGGGAAGAGTCATTAGAAAGATGATTTGGAGGAGAATAACATTGAATTGTTATAATTTGGAGAATCATTATATATTTTTTCTTGAATTGAGCAGAAAAAGGACCTCTAGCATTGTTTGGCAAATTTTTTATAATATGCATAATTCTAACAAAATGGTTGCTTGTACATTTTGCAGAATTAGAAATATAACCAGATAATTTCAAGTCTAGAATTGGATATTAGAGTCATGGAAGCATGACATAGATTAAATTGGATGAAGCAATAAAGGGATACAAGGAAAGAAATGAAAATTGGATAAAGAACTCGAGAACAACATAATAGAAGGATTATTATTTAGTTGCTACAAAGTGTGAATAAATTGCAAGTACAACAAAAGACAGAATCCTCACATATGACATGAAGCTAGAAAGCGAATAATGTGATTGATGGGCATAGAAAGGAATAGTAAGACTCCATAGCCTTGAAGGAAGAGAGGTGTAGATAGTTGTAAAGCTTGATGTGAAAGATAATAAGGAGCTTAGGAGATGAGGTGTGAATAATCTCTATGCTCCAAGCACAAGAGTTCTTGGGAAGGATTTTATAGCTATGATTTAGCTACATGTCTAAAAGTACTCAGATCAAGAAAGCCACTTTTGATATCAGAGTTCACAATGGAAGTATGATACCAATGCCAAGAAATTGGAGATAGAATAATGAAGGTTCTTTCACTTGAAAAGTGTCACTGGACGAAATAGACTTCCATTGGGAATGGTCTTGAGTGATAAAAGTGGGAGTTGTTAAATGAAGTAATATAATGGATAGATAGAAGTAATAGCAAGGATGTGGAATGATTATGGGTAAGTTGAATTCAAAGATGTTGTGATAGTAGAGTGATGGAATGTTGTGAGCTACCTCATTCCAGGGTGCTAGAATGTTTCAAAAAGGTAAAGTTGGATATGACTCCCCAAAAGAATTTGTTGCAAATTGAACACATTGGTTAAATTGCAGAATGGCCAAGTGGAACTTGGTTGGAAAATATTCAGACTGGAAAACAATAGGACAGATGAACAGAATGGGAGCACAAAAGGCAGCAAGGATATGAAGAAATTCAAGGACAACCAGCTACAACATAAATAAGTGAACTGAAACATAAATCCACTAAAGTGCATGATGAATACAATGAATTTAGAATGAATATGCATTAGTAGGCATGTTGACAGTGTTTGATTCATGCATATGGATGTGCATTTGTGCTTGAATATGCATATAGCATGCTTGTGCACTTAGAATAGTATGTTATTATGCAACAATGATGTTATGTTATATTGAGTATGACTAATGATCGATTATGTATTCATAAAAAATGATATATCATGGTTAAAGATGCAGATGCTACTGCTGCTTATGACTTCCATCGATATGAAAACCCATGAGGGTGGTAGGAATGGTGAGCTGGTAAAGTTGGAAAATGATGGAGGTGGAATCCTTCAAGCTTCTACAAATACCAATTGATATGGTAGCATCAAATAGGTTGATAATAGCCATGCATGTGTGCATTTGATTGTTTCCAATGTTGAAGGGAATTGAGGTAAGAATTCCCTTAGTTAATTTTTCAATATTTAAATTGATATGTAATGGTCAAAGGCCTAGAATATGTAAATTTTGTTGATGATAGAATGCATTTAGATAAAATTTAGTTGCATACTGTGTTATGATTGGTTATGGGATCATAATCGGGTTAAATCAAGAGACATAATCCTTCTATAGCAATGAATATCCATAGAGATAGTCATCTGTGAGACTATGAAATGGTTGGATACATAAGGGCTATAGCGTTATGTGAGTTCTCAATGGTATCTATTGTATATCTGATGTTTGGACGGCAACCTCTTTGTTGACACCGAAGAGCACTTAAGAATTATATTCCCGATGTTGTGTTTGGGTTGAAAAGGAAGGTATTTGAATAGTCAGACAAGCAGTAGGAAGTTTGTGGATGATGTGTTGAGGCGTTGGCCAGACCTTCCAGCTCACCGTGGTGGAATGCATGACATAGTTATGTGGTATTTTGCAGTCAATGCATGATACATTGTGTAGATTTGGCCATGGGTATTGGCACATTGATGGTTATTTTATTAGTAATTATTAGTTGCATTATGAAAATCATGTGGTGTTGCAAATGCATAATGAATGATAGTTGCATTATATTTAATATGAATACTAGTTGAAGGTGAATACTGAATTGTTGTTTGTTACAATTCTGAGATTGCTTTTTGGAACTGTTGAAAATGTTACAAGTGGTATTAAAGGAATTATTGAATGCATTTTGGTGAATGGGTGTATATATGACATAACAATGATTATGCTAACAGCTAAAATGATCTGAGTATTACTAACTCATGAAGTTGAAAACACTTTAGAAGCTATTAGATATTGTAACAAGAAAGTTGCAGGTTAAAGAAGTTACATAATGATAAATTACAGAAAAGCTTTTTTGAGGGAACAATGTAATAAAAACATTGATGGCTAGAAGAAAGAAAATATCGACTAATAATACATGTGTAGAGGATGATGGGTTCATTCCAGTTAATAGTTGGATTAATAGAAGTGATTGAATTGTTGTTGTAAACAATTATGAAATCACTTTGTGAATTTTTGTAATTGTTTCCATGAAAATATACATATGCATGA
>ML805565.1:280029-291122 GCA_009831015.1 Picea engelmannii
AGATGGAGAGAGTCGATTATATATTTCCAAAAGAAGAGCATGCATTCATGCATGAAGCAAGGATTAGGAGGGAGATAATCCTAAATTATATGATCCATTGAAGATGATGAAGTATCCATCAATGGTAGCAACCATGAAGAGCAACACGTGTTCAGTTTGACTTTAGAAGAAGTCTTCTTCGAAAATAAGCCTTAAAGTATCTTTGGTTGTCCATCCACATCCATGATCCTATGATGAAAGAAAGAAGTTGGAATCTTCAGGGCATGGAATCTATATAAAACTCCATGGACCTAAGAGCTAAAGAAAAACATGAGGAAGAACGTGAAGATTCCAAGAGAGAAGGAAATGCCAAAACAACCAGTCATTGTATCGAGAATCATAAGACTACCATCCTGATCTAAACTCACTAAAAGCAATCAAGCAGAGGAACTGATGAAGAACAACATATGGAAGACTTATGAATGTAAGCATTGCGAGATCCAGAACTAGAGGTTTGACATACCTCTAAATGAGCCATTATATCGTCCACAGTATCCATGGGTTGGAGTTTACATCAGATGAATGCAAAGACTGTTCTCCAGAATAATTGAACAAAGAACATATGTAGAACAACCTCAAGGCTTTGCGGTATAACAGGAAGAGACCTTTGTATGCAGATGGAAGAAGACAACTTGGTGGAGAGCCTCTCATGCACAACAGAAGCGTGGTGAAAACCTTCTATGATAAAAATCATAATGGTTACTTAGAAGTCTAGGACGATGGATTGCTAATCCATGACTAACTCTCACGATGACAGAAGAAGTGCCACATGGATATGTTCCAGTTTGAGCCTTGCCACGATGTTATGAGCTAGCAGGAAACAAAAGAGTTGAATCCAACTATGATATACTATAATGATCAGAGTTATATGAAGCCTTCAGAAAACCAGTGTTCCAGAAATACCGAAGTACAATGAGATCAAGCATTACATTCTTCGTGATGAAGTCCAGAAAAGAGAAAGTGGTTCTCTAATATATATCTCCACAGATGAGCAGATAAACAAACATTTTGGTAAATCCTATGTCCAAGATGAAAGAGTTTGTGTACTCAAGCTAGAGTCCATGGAGATGACTTCCTTATTGAAAAAGGAAGAGGTGACTCCCAGGTTGGGAGGGAGCACTGATGTGTTATTGATTTATGGACGGTCATTTTTCAAGTTCGAAAAATGGTACATGATGAGCAGTTCCTTTCCAGTTCGGAAAGTGGTTTGAGATTTCTGACGGACGGGCATTTAGATGGATGGTCAATGGACATAGATTCCCCAGACAGAAAATGGTCCAGGACATTTATTCTTCTAGGACATATGTTCGTATTAGAAGAGTGGCTCTTATGCCACTCTATGGATTGAGTGACTTATCCAGCATCATGTCTGATTACTCAGATGGAGTATGCTTTCGAGAGATGATGTAGTTGATGACACTGATAGTGATGATGGTGCTCATGATCTAATCATGAGTTAGTCTATACGACTATGTTGATGCTACCGGGTGAATGGTATGTTTATGCTCAAGACCATTACCTTCAATACCTCCCTAGCTAGGAGGGAGTGTCGATATTATGGTAGTTGCGGGAGGTATTTACCTCCACGTGTAAACCTGATGAGAATAGAATATTCCAAAAACCAAGAAGAAACCCTAATTAATTGGTTAATAACCCTAAAAGACAAGTCGACTCAAGAGAATGACTTGTATTAGGTTATTAGCCTCCAAGAGAATAAGTCGACTAAAGGAAATGTTATATACTAAAGAATTAGTACCCAGAATGAGAAGTTGGCCTAGGCAGTTTGCCAGAAATAGTATAAATACAGGAGGCCAATCTTCATTCTAGCAAGTATTCTCAAAACTGCATGAGTAGCACTTGGGTGCACTGCAGTTGGCCAGTTTGTGCGCAAGTTTGGAGGAGAGTTGTTGTTGCAATTGTTGCAACTAGTAGATTTCAGTTTTGGCTATGACTCTCTCTTGGTTATGGTTTGGACTCTCTGATCATATCTTGTTACTCTTGCTTGGTGCACTATCTTTGGAGAAAGGTGCGCCACCTTTGTTTGGCTATCTAGCCTAGGGTTTGCTTCCAGAATGATTCTCTGTCAAGGTTAAGGTGCTTGGGGGTGGCTTCGGCCTATGATTGGGTGAGAATATTTCTATATTGTCTATGGTTAAATGAGAACATCCATTATACTCTAACACTTCCTTCACTGTTAGGTTGTATAAGCATATCCTTTACTATAATGCTTGGAACATAGGAAATTATTTTGGAATGCAGAATATAAACTCTGAAATATTTTAATGCCTTCACTAAGTCATAAGCATGTTTTTCCATTATATTATATTTTAGCTCTACATCCCTAATAGATTTACTAAGAAAAGGAAATAGGTTGTTCATATAAATCTTCATTTCTCTACAACAGTACAACAACAATAGTTTCTTCGAAGGAAAAAGAAAAGATCAATAACTCTTTAGAATAGTCGGGGCTAATAAAAACGGAAGATTCAATCAAAGCTTGTTTGATTCTTTCAAAGGATAACTTATATTCCTGGGTCCATTTAATCTCAGCATCCTTTTTCAACATATTTGTAATAAGCTTAATAATCTCAACAAAATTAGGTATGAATCTCTTCAAGAAGTTTATTCTACCTATGAATTATTGTATGGCCTTTTTGTCTATCGGAATATCAATTTTCTAAATAGCTTTCACTCTTTCAGGATCGATCTTAATCCCATCAGAAGATACAATGAGGCCTAAAATATTTCCCTCATGCATAGAAAAATGAGATTTCTTAGGATTTAAGGATACACCATACCTTCTGCATTTTTGAAATTTATGCTTAAGATGCTTCAAATGTTCATCATCTCGCTTTGAGAATACAAGGATGTCATCAAGGTAAATCACCATGAACTTATCATTTTCTCCAATGAATGCAATGTCCATGGCCCTCTGAAAGGTAGCACTTGAATTCATCAAACCAAAAGGCATCTTTTCGTACATGAAAATTCCCCATGGAGTAGTGAAGGTAGTATTCTTTCTATATTTCTCAAAAACTGCTATCTAACTATATCCAAAATACCCATCAAGCATGGAAATCCTCTGAGCACCCACCACTTTTTGTAGAATGTGATCCATCTTTGGTAATGGATAGTTGTCCTTTAGTGCACATTGGTTCAAGTTCCTAAAGTCCACACATAACCTTATCTTGTCGCTTTTCTTCTTGACTAGTACCAAATTAGCCACCCATTATGAATACCTTAAAGGTACTATGATCTTAGCATCCAATAGTTTCTTCAATTCCTTTTCAATGATACGTAACAACATAGGATTATATTGTCTTAATTTTTGCATAAAAGGTTTGGTTCTTTTTTTCAAAGGAATTTTGTGCTGAATTATTTGGGTGTCAAAGATCTTAAGATCTTCATACGACCATGCAAAAATGTCAACAAACTCCTTCATAATATCAACATACCTACTCCTTTGTTCCTCAGACAATGCTATGGATAATTTTATAATCTTTGGATCAACAACAGTCCCAATATTGTAGTCAACAACATCCTTTTCTTGACTTTGAATTGAAGGCTTTGTGGAAACATAATTACTGTCAAAAATGATTTCCAATGGGACTAGACCCTTTGGAATATGGTTAGTCTTCAATTCCACAATTTTATACCCTTCTACCTCATTCAAAAAAGGAATTTCTGATTGATTTTCTGCCTCCTTATTTTCGTTCTCCTGGTCAATAGTAATAGAAGAAAATTCATCAATAATTTTAAGAAACCTTTTCAACTCTTGATCATCACTGAAAACTTGTCAGTGTTTCACATTATCTGGTATAGTTGGTCTATGCCTCATTTCAATCTCATACTTAAGATGTGGACCCACTGGAGGTTTGAAACTGCTTGTAGCTAGAGCTAAAGAATCTTCTCTTTGATTAGCACTCCTTGGAACATGTTAGCACCATGATTTTCACAGCTAACGTTAGAGGTTTGTCAGCAGTTTGCAAAGGCATGCTTGTTAGCACCAATATTATTTTTATTCCTGGCATCACCTAACATCTCCAAAGGTCGGTTTCAAAGGGAAGCTTTATCATTTATTATTTCCATTTCCATTTGAAACTGTGTGCTACAAAATTTGTTGTGCGCTGCACAGAGGATGTTGTCATGGAGAGGATGTTGTCGCGCATGGGATGTTGTCGCGCATGGGATGTTGTCGCACAGAGGATGTTGTCGCACAAGGCATGTTTTCGTGCAGAGGATGTTGTCGCACAGAGGATGTTGTCGCGCATGGGATGTTGTCGCGCAAAGGATGTTGTCACGCAAAGGATGTTGCCACGCATGGGATGTTGTCACGTAGAGGACATTGTCACGCAGAGGATTCTATCGCACAGAAGATGTTGTCGTGCAAAGAATGTTGTCATGCACAGGACACTATCATGCAAAGAATGGTGTCTCCCAAAGGACGTTGTCAGGTAGACAATGTTGTCGCGCAAAGGACGTTGTCACCCAGAGAATGTTGTCACACAGAGAATGTTGTCGCATAGAGGATTTTGTTGCAAAGAGAATGTTGTCGTGGAAAGGACATTGTCGCACATAGGATTCCTTCGCACTGAGGATGTTGTTGCGTGCAGAGGATTTTTTCGTGTACACGATGTTGTCGCGTGCAGAATTTTCCCGCGCATAGGCTACATGACACATTGTGTAAATGACTGGTTTAGTGGTCAACTTCAAGATCAATTTCTGACCAACTAGAGAGGAATTTTGAAAATCCCTGAGAGGGTTTTTTCGAGAACAAACCAAATAATAAAAACCTCTCTAGTATTTATAAAATGTGTCATGGATTGGGAGATTCAAAGGAATATTTGAGGCCTATTTTTCAGTTTTCATGATTTCCTGTCCAAGATATTTTTGTGCGACATGTATTTCGGCCAACTGGAGACGAATTTCAGGAAACCGAGAGAGGTTTTTCTTCATAAAAATATTACCAAAGAAAACCTCTCTCAATTTTGAAAAATATAATTTTATTCGGGAGATATGATGTCATATTTAACGCTTATTTTCCCAGTTTGTTCCACAATCTGCTGTGTCTTTTTCTGTAAGTTACTGTTGCGTAGCAGACTTGATGTGCAAGGGTGACAGAGTGTCCAACAATGCACATGATGAATTATGACAACCATATGGTCAAATTTTGATAATGATCAATGATTGTAATGAATATTTTGGTTACGATTATGATTTGGCAAGGTCGAGTTTTCTATTTTTAGTAAATCTGTTGAAATTATTGTTCTCTTTCAAAGAAATTGGATCCATCAAGCTTCATATGCAAAATCGGATCCAATCAAGCTTCATATGTGATTCGAAGACTCCACTGGAGAATGATACCTATTGATAGAGATATGGAAGAGAAGTATGGAAAAATCAGGTACTCGAGCTTAAGTTTAGTCCAAGAAGTACTTTTCTGTTTTATCAATATCTTCTTGTCCTTTCCTGAGTTTTTCAAAAGAATATTTCTTCACTTTCTGCATTCAAATGAAGCCCAAAGATCTACCCTTGTATATCCTTCATTGCAAACTATAGGTATATCTCCTTCTTGTATAACTGATATTCACCAATCTTCTTCCTCTGAACCATATGATGTTCGTGATCATTCTTGTGAGCTTAATGAAACCAAAGTTGAGCTTGTACCTTTTGTTCTTAATCCTGCACCCTCCAAGATTCAAGAAAGACATAGTCCTCTTAAATTGCCTTCCATCCTTCATGAATTTCCTCTGAAACATTATAAGTACCTTCCTAGGTTCGATGGAGAGCTTGATGGATATTCAGCCAAAAAATATATTCAGGGCTTTGAGCATTTTATAGACCTTTTTGAGATTGAACATGATGATGTGTCTATGAGGGACTTTTCTCAGTCCTTATAAGGAGATGCCAAAGCATGGTTCAAACATTTGAAACCTCAGTCAATTGGCTCGTGGGATAAATTGAGGGAAACTTTCCGTAGATTTTGGGGTGAGAGAAAGTCATGGAATCTACTCCTTTCTGATTTTTATGCCATGAGAAGAATGAAAGATGAAACCATCTCAAATTTCAATAGGAGGTTTGCTAGTCTTTATTATAAACTATCTAAAGAAGTCCAACCTCCTGAAGTTGCTGCCATGCTCCATTATGTAACAACCTTTCAATCAGACTTATCTTTTCTTCTGATGGAGAGGAATTCTATGTCTTTGTAGCAGATGTTCAATAATGCTCAGGAAGTGGAAGACAATCTTCAAGCATGTTAGAGACCGCAAAATCAGAATTTAAAGAGTGTTGCAAATACAAAGAATGATGGTGTAACATAAGAACATGAGATTGTGCATAAACAAGAAGTTGTTTTACATCCTGATCTTTGTCATCATGAGCAAGAAACTCATTTGTTTATGTATGCACTTGTAGACAACCATAAATGCAAGTTTGCAGATTATACTGCAAAAGAACAAGTCATTGCCTCAATTTTCTTGTTTGATGACATTATAGAGATTTTTGGCAAACCCAGGTATGATGAGTACAATGATGACTATGAGGTTGACTTTTTAGAACAGGCAGTTGCACTTTCCAAATCTGAAAATGATTGTTTTCAAAATTCCAAAGAAATCGACAAATGTGCATATGACAATAGTGAAGAAAATGAAGAAAGTTTTGAATTAGGTGAAAGAACTTTGCCATTGTGTTTTGCTTATTTCAAATTGCTGAAGCAAAATGTTTATAATGTTTCAAATAAGAAATCCTCCAGGCATGATGTTGAATATGAAGAAAGCAGTGGACTTGCCATTGAAAAATATCTCCAATTATATTTTTCTTCCTTCTAATTCTTGAAAGTAAATCATGAGATAACAGAGGAAGCATGGAAGTTTGACTGCATTCACAGTGACACTGTTTTACATGAGCAAATTGTTATGAGTGAGGAGGACCAACAACCTTCTCATACATTTAATGACCATGTTGTTGATTACATGGAAGGTTATTTTAGTTCAGATTTGCAGCCTGTGATCAACTACCAGCTTGGAAATAAAGATGATGATCAATCAACGTCAATTTTAGATATGGATTGCTTGCCACTAGGGGTTTCATTTCAGCCAACATTGTCTTTTGATTTAGAAGATTGTTATTTCCGGCGGTCTCAACATATTTTTCAGCCTCTTTGTGGCAATCAACAGGTTGAATTACATGAAAACAAGGATGTAGTGGAAGGGGTGAAACATGATTGTTGTTTTATGCATGTTTTTGATGATGCATTTGCAGATTTGTTGGAGGAGGTAAACAATCCCAATGTTTTTAATTTTTTGAGATTTGAATTTGTAGATAAATTTTTGAATGAGTTATCAGTAAACAGGCTTTGGAGCAAGCATGTGCAAAGAAAGCAAACAATGGATAAAGTGCTTGCATGGTTGAATTGGCATTTTGATTTCACTTGATTGACAATTTTTCCAGCAGTTAGGGTTGTTAGGTGGGAATAAGCTCAGCATGGCGAGCATTTCTTTCAACATTTTTCAATTCGTATTTTCAGTTTGGGTTTATTTCAGTTGCAGAATAAGTTGGTGGAGAAACAAATTATAGGTTGCAGATCACAATATATGGCTTGGGAACAACCCAATGGATAAGGCACCCAATCTACTATTCTTTGCTACCTCAGAGGAAGGATATCATCCCCATTGGAGCCAGTTGTTAGCACCATGATTTTCATAGCTAAGGTTAGAGGTTTTGTCAGCAGTTTGTAAAGGCATGCCTGTTAGCACCAATATTATTTTTATGCCTGGCATCACCTAACATTTCCAAGGGTTGGTTTCAAAAGGAAGCTTTATCATTTATTATTTCCATTTCCATTTGAAACTGCGCGCTGCAAAATTTGTTGCGTGTTGCGCAGAGGATGTTGTCGTGCATGGGATGTTGTCGCGCAGAGCATGTTGTAACGCATGGGATGTTTTCACGCAAAGGATGTTGTCGCGCGGAGGATGATGTCGCACAGAGAATGTTGTCACGCATGGGATTTTGTTGCGCAGAGGATGCTGTCGAGCAAAGTATGTTGTCGTGCATGGGATGTTGTCACGTAGAGGATGTTGTCACAAAGAGGATGTTGTTGTGCAAAGAATGTTGTCGCGCAGAGAATGTTGTCGTGCAAAGGACACTATCGGACAGAGAATGTTGTTGCGCAAAGGACGTGTCACATAGAGAATGTTGTCATGTAGAGAATGTTCTCACGCAGAGAATGTTGTCGTTCAAAGGACACTGTCGCGTAGAGAATGTTGTCACGCAAAGGATGCTATCATGCAGAGGATGTTTTCATGCAGAGGATTTTATCGTGCGCACAGGATGTTGTCGCGCACAGGATTTTCCTACCCACGAGCTACAGGACACGTTGCACAAAAGGATGATTTAGTGGTCCATTTCAAGATCAATTTCTGACCAACTGGAGAGGAAATTTGAAAATCCCTGAGATGTTATTGTTGAGGACAAACCAAGTAATAAAAACTTCTCTCATGTTTGTAAAATGTGTCACGGATTGGGATATTCAAAGGAATCTTTGAGCCCTATTTTTCAATTTTCATGATTTCCTGTCCAAGACATTTTTGTGAGACACGTATCCTAGCCAACTGGAGACGAATTTCAAGAAACCCAAAGAGGTTTTTCTTGATAACAAGATTAACTACAAAAACCTCTCTCAATTTTGAAAAATTTAATTGTATTCAGGAGATATGATGTCATATTTAAAGCCTATTTTCCCAGTTTCTTGTGCAATCCACTGCGTCTTTTTCTGTAGGTTATTGTTGCGTAGCAGGCTTGATGTGCAAGGGTGATAGAGTGTCCAGCAATGCACATGATGACTTATCAAAAACCATATGGTCAATTTTTTATCACGATCAATGATTGTAAAGAATATTTCGGTTACGATTATGATTTGGCAAAGTCGAGTTTTCTATTTTTAGTAAATCTGTTGAAGTTATTGTTCTCTTTCAAAGAAATCGGATCCATGATTCTAGGGATAGTAGTTGGAGGGTAGGGAATCCCAAGAGGCACACCCTTGTCTATATATTTCTTCTTTTCAATGTAAGTCAGGTTGGTTGGCAAAATAGTGTAGACAATGACTATTGAATGCAGCTTTTGAATTCGACTGAAACTTAATGCAAAGGTCCTAAAGCTTTGACGAAAATATTCTAACGGTGGCAGTCTAATGTATTGTATTCTCTATTGCGTACGTGATTTCATGTGTTCTTTATATTCATATCTGTATTTTTTGTCTAAATAGGAACGTGATTTGAATCTAGAATTCATCACGTGGTGCTCTAGATTCGCGCCATTTAGACGACTGTGTTTATTCTAAGTGAACTCTAAATTCATCCCCAACGGTGCTCCGAGTTGCTTCATGTGTTTTTCTACCACCACAAACAATGATTTTTAACTGAAATATTGTTGCTTATTTAGCCTTTATCCTCTCAAGTTTAGTCACCTAGTCATTTGTTTCTCTCGTTTTCAGAATTTTACTCCATTTCCCAATGGTACTTTCTCTCTTGCTTGTCCTAACATCCCTTTTAAAACAAAAATAAACATGTCCTATTGCAGAATCTGACCTCTATGCATTTATTGATGAAATATTTGAGTTATTACTAGTCATTAGACATATGAGAGAGCCCTCTTTGGTTGTATAGGTCAAAATACAATCTAAAGTTGGTTTGTAGGTTACCTTGGCCTTTCTTTGATGCAGCCCAAAGAAATTACCGAGTGCTAACATTTTGGCGTCGTTGTCAGGGATGATTGTTATTATTTCATGGTTGCATGGTTGCATTGGCATTTTGATTTCACTTGATTGAAAAAAAATTCAACAGTTAGGGTAGGTAGGTGTGAATAAGCTCGACATGAAGAGCATTTCTTTCAACATTTTTCAATTTGTATTTTCAATTTGGGTTTAGTTCAGTTGCAGAATAAGTTGGTGGAGAAACAGATTACAGGTTGCAGATCATAGTATATGGCTTGGGAACAACCCAATGGATAAGGAACCTAGTCTAATATTCTTTGATACATCACATAGAGGATAACATCCCCATTGGAGCCAGCTGTTAGCACCATGATTTTCATAGCTAAGGTTAGAGGTTTGTCAGCAGTTTGCAAAGGCATGCCTGTTAGCACTAATATTATTTTTATGCCTGGCATCACCTAACATCTCCAAGGGTCGGTTTCAAAATGAAGCTTTACCATTTATTATTTCCATTTCCATTTGAAACTGCGCACTGCAAAATTTGTTGTGCGCTACACAGAGGATGTTGTCTCGCAGAGGATGTTATCACGCACGGGATGTTGTCGCGCAGAGGATGTTGTCCCGCATGGGATGTTGTCACGCAAAGGATGTTTTCATGCAGAGGATGTTGTCGCGCAAAGGAAGTTGTCACGCATGGGATGTTGTCGCGCAAAGGATGTTGTCACGCAAAGCATTATGTCGTGCATGGGATGTTGTTGCGTAGAGGACGTTGTCGTGCAAGGAATGCTATCACACAAAGAATGTTGTCGCGTAGAGAATCCTGTCAAGCAAAGGATGTTTTTGGGCAGAGAATGTTGTCACGTAGAGAATGTTTTCATGCAGAGAATGTTGTCGCGCAAAGGATTTTGTCACGCAGAGAATGTTGTCACTCAAAGGACGTTGTCACATAGAGAATGTTGTCGCGTAGAGGATGTTGTCATGCAGAGAATGTTGTCGCACATAGAGGATGTTGTCGTGCATAGAGGATGTTGTCGTGCACATGATGTTGTCACGCAGAGGATTTTCCTATGCCATGCTAGAGGACACGCTGCGTAAATGACTGGTTTAGTGGTCAACTTCAAGATCAATTTATGACCAACTGGAGAGGAATTTTGAAAATCCCCGACAGGTTTTTGTCGAGGACAAACCAAATAATAAAAACCTCTCTCATATTTGTAAAATGTGTCATGTATTGGGAGACTCGAAGGAATATTTGAGCCCTATTTTTTCAGTTTTCATGATTTCCTCTCCGAGACATTTTTGTGTGACACATATTCCGTCCAACTGGAGACGAATTTCAAGAAAC
>ML805566.1:0-21297 GCA_009831015.1 Picea engelmannii
AGCCTCTAATTACTATAAAAATATCTAACCTTAGTCCTAGATAATGTGTTGAAGTCAATGAGACAAGGTTTGTCAGAAGGAGGGAATTAATGAATCCCTCATCATCTAACATGAGAATGAAGCATAATAATATGAATAATACAAGGTATATCCAACAACTGTATGCACAATATTACAGTGGACTTGCCTGCCAGTAACCCAATTTTCAAGCAAGCCCCTATCTAGCTAGGCTAACAAGCTGATTTTCATAACTAGACTAATTTTTGTCTTTACATTAAAAAAAAACATTTTTAATTTATATATATATATATATATATATATATATATATATATATTCGCACATACACACACACACATATGCATACATCCATAAATTTGGAAAAGACTCAAGTAGAGGTTGAAGAGTAGGAATAATGTTCCCAATCCACAACCTCCATCTCTTACTGTTGCAATATATCATGAACAAACTCTTCCTTGGACATATGTTTATGATAAAGTTTCAAACTATGATCATTAACCAAAAAATAAATATGATCCCCACCAATTGTCTTAATTCTCTCCGAGCCATTATCGAAGACATTCATGACCTCATAGGGCCCCAATGAGCTTGTAGTGATCTTTCCTTTGAAATTCTTGAATTTTGAGTTGAAGAGGAGGGCCCATTCACCTGGATTTAACTACTTCTTTCTAATGATCATTTGTTGTTACACTTTTCTCAATTCTCCTGGACAAGGGTGGTATGTTGAATGAAATCATGTCATATTTCATTCAACTCACTAAGTTATGCCACTCTTTGTTTCTTATCATATGACAAGTCTATACCCAACTATATAGTTGTTTTGAAGGTTTTTACTTTGACCTCGATGGGAAGGAGAACCTACTTGCCATAAACCAACTCTTAAGGTGTAAATATTGTGGTGTCCTTCCTCCATGAAATATAGTAGGCCCAAAGTTCCTCTGGGAGTCTATCTTCCCAATCCTTATTATGTAATTGTATCATCTTAGTCATAATGGATTCCAACACTATGTTGGCGGACTCCACTTGTCCATTAACCTGCAAATGGTATAAAGAGGATTTGTAGTGCTTTATATAGTACTATTGGGAAATGGAATGTACCAAATTTAATGTGAAATGTGCTCCTTTATCTATCACAATCTCTCTTAGGACACCAAAACAGATAAAAATATCTTTGAAAAAAAAATATACAACTGATTTTTCACTAGATAAAGAGATTTTTCTTGTGCCCATTTAGTGACGTAATTAGTTCAAACTAAAATATACCTTTTCTTTCATAATGCGGGAGATATTGTCCCTACAAAATCTAGAGCCCACTTTTCAAAGGGATTGATAAGTATCTACAGTTTCAAGGGAATATCATCAGCTTGTATTGGCCTTCCCATCCATTGGTAGATGTCACAACTCCTAACATACTTTTTAGCATATTTGAAAATTGTTGTCCAGTATTACCCCAAATGAAGTACTTTGTAAGTGGTCATTTTGTTAGAAAAGTGGCATCTACATGTTTCATCATGGAAAGCGTGCAATATCCCAAACATATCATCCTCCCGTACACTTCTCCTAATGATCAGGTTTGGTTTGGTATGGAAAATGTCTCCCCCAATCCATGAGTACATAATAGTAAGCTTGACAATTTTCTTCTTTTCTCACGAGGAGAGGTGTTCCGAAAAATTTCCTATAGATAAATAGTTGGATATATTTGTGAACCATAGGGAGTTAGTAGAATAAAAAAATACATGTTTGCCAAGAAAGTAATCATTCATAGGACTATTTCACCCTCATTATGGATTGGAGAAAGCAATTATGCAACTAGGTTCTCTTTTCTAGGTCCAATGATGATTTTAAGGATGGAAATTTATTTTAAAATGTAGAAACCTTAGTGAATATTACAATCCTTAATATGCCAACTGTAAAATATTTGGCGATATTTTTGTAAAAATATTCAAATTTCTAAGGATTTTATATAGTTTTTATAATTTTTTGGTGATTTTTAAGTTAAAATAATTTTATCCTATAGAATTTGGGCGAATCATTTTTATAATAGCGAATCTTTTTTTGGGAAAAACCATGGAAAATTATCCCATGAGATAAATTTATCCCCTAAACTCATCCATGTCTAGGTCTATCTACAATAGTGATATCAAAATCTTGTAATAATAACATCCATATAGTAATCCTACCATTAGTAATTGGTTTGTTTATTAAAAATTGAATGGCAGAATGATTGGTATGGGTGAAGACTTCATAGCTTGTTATGTAATGTCTAAAATTGTTTATAGCATACACAACAACTAAAAATTATTTCTCAATGATAGTGTAATTATACTCAGTTGGTGTCATATTTTTACTTGTAAAATAAATGGCGTAAGACAGTTAATATTTTTTTTGTCCTAAGACAACTCTTAGGGTTGTGTCTGAGGCATCTATGTTGGGTGCAGGCCCATTTTGGAATAAAGACTAATTTTGGACAATAAAGCACAAAGAAGGAAAAGACAGTTGGTAGGAAAAGAAGAATGTACAAGGTAAACGTGCATGCAGTGGAGGAAATCATGTGAGGCACGCATGTAAGAATACCTAACCATACTAGGGTTAGGGTTTTGGTAAGAATATGTAATTGTTATTAAGACAAGAACATATATAAATAGGTACCTTGGAGGTCTAGGTCGGGGGTTGTTGTTGTTGTTGTTAGGTTTGGAGTTGGATATTGTTACTAGGTTGGTCGAAGACTGAATGTCTGTATGGTAATCTCTAAGAACCTTGGTCTCCAATTTTTCACCAACAAAGGATACTTTTATAAGGGAAACTAAATGTGTTGCAGGAGGAGTAACAATTATTGAATTAGGAATAATTTTATAAAACTTTAAAACATATATCCTTGGTACTATTAGCACACAATTAAATACATTGAAAATTAAAAATAAATAGGGAGAAGAGAAAGTTGTCTTGATTATTTTTGTTCTCAATGTAGGAAGAGGCATCCTTTAAGAGAGTGTCCATTAAATAATGTACAAATTTGTTCTATTTGTGTACATAAACATGGCACATAAAGTTCCCCCTCACTTTCGGGACTTAAAGCTATTTATAAAGGGGATAATCGGACAACTGAGCCATCTTTTTACACTGCATAGAAAAGGATTTGGAAACCACAAGCACAAGGTATGTCACAATATCCCTCATCACAATTTTATAAATCTTATAATTCTTATCCTCAACAATGGAATGCTCATAATCCTTTGTAGAAATGGCCCCAACAACAAACTCAAAACCATACTTGGTAACAAGGATGGCGATGGAATTCTTATGGGAATATACCCCACAACCATTTCCAATGCCCTATCCATAATATCCAAAATATTCCTAACATATGAAACCACCCTAATCTCAAATTCAAGAAAAATTTATTCCACCTCAACCAACAATTTCTCAACTACCATAGTAGTTACAATTACCTGCAAATCAGAACACTCCTAGACCAACGTATTTACCTGCACAACCAGTTCCCAAACTGAATAATAGAACATCTCATCTTGTCTTCAATGTTTACTTGTAGACCTTTCCAACATATTTGATCACCCTAGTACCATTGCAAGAGATACACATGAGATCCATAAAGTTCCTTAAAAAGAAAGACCCTACAATTGTCATTGAAGAAGAACTTGAAGAGGAGGAAACTCCTAGAAAAAAACGCAATGATAACCCCCATAAAGATTTGATTTTTCCCACTACAAATAAATATTATACTTTACATTCATATCAACCTTAGGCATCCAAAACACCTCCCTACCTAGAGAGGTTTTCCTTAGAAAAACCTATTGTTCAGCCTAAATTCAATATGGAAACAAAACTAAGAAATGTTTGTGTGAAAATCCCATTATTGCAAGAAACAAAATGTGTACATATTTATGCAATAAATATAATGGAATTATGTATTAAAAACCATGGAAGAAAAATAAAATACCCCTCCCCCCCTCACAATTCAAGGTATAGGCATATTAATTGAACTAATGTCTGGAAGAACTCTAGTGGAAAAGTATCTTGATACAAGAAACCTTGTCTTATTGTTCACATCAACAACATTCCTATAGAAAAAAATATAATTGACATGGGGGATGAAATTAAAATTATAATTTTCATGAATATGGAAATATTTCAATTGGATAGTCTCCAAACCATACCCACAGTGCTAGATTTAGCTAAGAGATATAGAACTAAGACTGTCGGTGTTTTACATGATGTCATTGTGAGCCTGGACTTATGGTAATACCCAATGGATTTATTTATTATTAAACCAAAGAATACCATGGATGGCCACCCTATGATCATCGAGAGACCTTTTCTAGCTACATAAAATGCCTTCGTTGGTTGTAGATATGGAGAAATGACTATATCCAATGGAGCATCCATGAAGAAACTTATCCTATATCCATGAAAAAAACTTGTCATAGAAAATTCCTTATGGGTAGAAAATCCTTATAAATATGAATAAATTTCACAACCCCTCTTAAACATTGAACAATCTATGGGACTAAAAGAACAAACAAAAGAAAATTTTCTTAACAATTTGTCTCTACTATAGATTGCATCCAATACCTAAAGTCCCTTTCTGCATATGATCATGTTTTTAGTAAATATTTTCAATACAATTATGATCCATCAAACTCATCATCCTTTCTTATATCGACAATTAATGAAATTCCATATTCTTATAGCATTCCCATTTAGATAAGTCTAGGAAAAATTTTAAACATTAATCCTAAACTTAACCAAGACTAATGGGAACAACTAATACATGTATTATGAGAACAATCTGATGAATTTGCATGGAATTGTAAGGACATACATGGAATTAATTATGATATGTGCCTACATCCCATTTACAATCAAGACAATGCTAGGCCTATTAGGTAGTGATAATGGTGCATGAACCCCAGTTTAAAAGACATTGTAAAAGAAGAACTACAAAAATTACTAAATTGAAACTTTATATATCCAATTTCTGAGAGCAAGTGGGTGTATCACCACTTGTATTTGTACCCAAAAATAATGGAAAATGTAGGATATGTGTTGATTTTTGAGATTTGAACAAAGAAACCTTCAAAGACTATTTTCCAATGCCATTTATTGATTAGGTGTTGGATACTTTATCAAGTAAACAATACTTTTCCTTTCTTGATGGTTTTAGCAGTTACAACCAAATCCAAATTGTAATACAAGATGAAGAGAAGACTACATTCACATTCCCATGTGGGAAATTTTCCTACTGAGTCTTTCCATTTGGTTCAATTAATGCTCCCACCACCTTCCAACAAGAAGTATTGGGTATCTTCTCCATTTTAATTCATGAATGTGCGGAAATTATATATGGATGACTTTTTTCTCTATGATCATACTTTTAAAGAAGCACTTGATAACCTTGAAAAATTATTGATTAAATGTAAAGAAACTAAGCTCACTTTAAGTGATAAGAAGTGTTCAATGTTTTCTACATAAGGTATTGTTATCGGTCATCACATTTCTTGTGAAGGTATCAAAGTAGACCCATCCAAAATTGAATTCATCACTAGCCTTACGACACCAAATTCAGAGACAGAGGTAATAGTTTTAGGTCACACTAGATATTACAGAAGGTTTATTGAAAATTTTACTAAAATAGTTGCACCCCTGTTTTAATTGCTAGTTAAAGATGTAGATTTTTCTTGGGATGCACACTGTCAAAATTATTTTGAGTTTTTGAAGGAAAATTTATATATGAAACCATTACTTAGGGGACCAAATTGGTCCCTTCCTTTTCACATTTTTACATATTGTTGATTAGGCTTAACTCTTGCTATCATTCTTAGGATGACCCAGGTTCAAATCTACTATGGTTTCCAAAAAAATCCCCCTAAAACTATCGGCCCTCCTGGTAAACTAAAAGAAAACACAATGAAAAATATGAGTTGTGCAGTCTCACTCGAGATAGTTCTTATGGGTGACTACAATGCTTAGGTTCTTGCAGCATGCAGAATGAGTGGGGATCTGCGATTAACTCTGTTATCTTCATTTTTTAATATAACATTTAACTGATCTTGATTAATATGCCATTCTTACTCATGCATGTATATTAATAGATCTAACTAAGTCATTCATACATTTGTTTAACATCGAATCATCAACAACAAAGGAGATACATAACATTAAGTCACATAACACATGATCTACCATGGTTCACCCCTCCTGGGATAGGTCTAGAAAAATTTGGTCTTTCTTCTCTTTTATTAATATGGTTCCAAAACTACAACTCCTCGTGCATTACAACTCCCCATCAGAATAGGTCAAGATCTACAATGAAGTAGACTATATCACACTAGGATCCTCAGCCTGTGATATAACCCTCAATATCTCCCTTATTTCCTCTACTTGACACAACAACTTAAAAAAATGGGATCGGATGTTACATACATTCATTCTTTGATGAGCATAGTAACAATAGCCAACTCTGAACCTAAGAACAACAACAACAACCCTCGACCTAGACCTCCTAGGTACCTATTTATACATGTTCTTGGCTTACTATCCATTACATATTCTTACCAAAACCCTAACCCTAACATGATAAGGTCTTATTTCATGCGTGCCTCTCATGATTTCCTCCTATGCATGCGTGTTTACCTTCTGCGTGTTGATTTTCCTACCAGTTGTACTTTCCTTCTTTGTTCTTTATTCTCCAAAATTTGTCTTTATTCCAAAATGGGCATGCACCCAATAGACCCCCAACACTAATATGTGGCTCATCTTGAGCCACCTAGGAATTGTGTGCCCCTTTGAAAGCCACTACTAGACTATGGAACTTGTCTTTCTGTCCCTTTCCTCGTGTCTGGACTTGTGCAACCTTTTCTCTAAGAGCTTGTAAGTTTTTCACTGTGAATTCCTCTTGAACCATGGCTATACATTCAACCTCTATGTGTGCCATGTTCTTCTTCTTTGCCTCCATCTATGCGATCATTTATGTTTCTTTCTCTTGGAGGGTTTCCATCTATGCATGTCTCTCCTATTTGTGTGCCTACATCGTTTTCATTTCGGCCTATAATATCTTCATCTCCTGCATTCCTTTTAAGCACTCAGTGATTCCCATCGTCTTTTGCCTCTGCTTGAGGTCCTAGATTTCGACACATATCCTCTCTTCCTGTTGGTCCCACTATTGGACCTGCTCATCTTCGTCCATCCCTGTCTGGAAGGTGGATGTAAACTATTGTCACCCCCTATTCAATTTTATTTGCATGCTCTTTTTCTTATTTGGTCTCAAAATTTACTTGTTTGACCACGAGCTCTAATTCTTCCTTGTCATTTTTAATTTCCTACAGTTTTGTTGCATCTGTCCTCGTGCGTCACTGCACCTATTACACGACACTGACTTGGAGTCTGTACAACACATTTATTGGTATCTTAGCCAATACCATGTCGACCTTCGCTACATCTTTCAGGGGCATCTTTATTGTGGTTTCATCCATCTGCAACATGTCACTGGTTACCCTAAATGTTGGACTCGCCTGCGCAGTTGTGTGAACCATGTGTTTGGTTTGTGGTGTATTCCTTGTCACCTATGTTATTTATCCATCGGGAATGAATTTCCCTCCCCTTTCAAACCTCTGCGCGTTCTTGATTTGCTTAAGGACTTGTATTATTCCATCTAGGTCATCTTGTATCTGCCCCCTTTGATTCTTTCCTTCTTCAAAGTATTCTGCGACGTAGTCTTGCACCTTCTCAGCCACAAGATCAACGTCGTCCTCTGTGATTGTATATTCGGGTAGATCTTTTTGCACCTTTTCCTTCTTGCACGTGCATCCTGACTGCAAAATTGGACGCTTAGGTGGCCCTGGTTCTTGATGGGTAGATGCTAAGGGGGTTCCCTGTGTTCCCGTAGCCCCCACTCCTTGGTATTGTTTTTGCAAGGCAATATCATTCTTTCTTTCTTGTGCATCCTTCTTTGTTGCCTACACATCCTTCTTTCCTATGCCCCCCTTCTTTTGATGCGTTGGCTTCTATGTTGGTTTTGTCTTCTTGGGAGTAGCTTTATCTATGACAGGTGTCTTGGTTTTTCCTGTTTCCACCTTTGTTCCCTAAGGTGCTTATTTATCTAAGACTGGGATCTCCCAGTCATCGGAACAATTCCTCATAGAAATCTCTACGTCATCGTCCATGATGCAGTATATCATTTTGAGGCACTCCTTTCCTAGATCCCTGTGTGCTCGGATCCACATATTGTTCTTGGATGCCTTGAAGTTGGTGATGTCCTTAAACTACGTGACTACCTCTAGGGTTATTCACCGAGTATTAGAGATACTCTCCTGTATATCAGTGAAGTACCTAGAAAAGGTACCTGTGTTTTTTCTTCTGTGCTTTGGGTTGGAGTTTCTCCCTAATGACGTGTATTGGGCTATGCGACACTAACCTATCCTGTTGTAGAAGTAGGAATATGGGGGCTCCCTCCACCCCATCATCGTAATCAACATGAGTAGCCACGAGCACGAGAACTATGAGCCAAGGTCATGCATGTCTTTGTAGTCCTCCATAAATAAGTTTAATAGGTAACATGCCCACCTAAACAATGTGACATTTTCACACTGCACTGCAGTTGCGACGACCCCAACAGGGAATTCTTCCTTGTGACACTTTCGCAGCATTTTGCAGGCCATGATATTAGTGGCCACCTTTGTTGTGGCGTCACTAATACTCTTGATGATTATACCACATGAACCCATCTTTGTGCCATATGTTTTTTTCATTTCTTCTTCCATTGCCTTCTCCTTGGTATTGTCTTCCATGTATTGCACGGGGTTCTCACTCATTGATGCCAGTCCTATGATTTTTGCAATTAGCTCCACGTCTATGGATATGGGTTATTCCATCTAAATAAATCCTCCATGGAGGACCAATCTCAACTACTTGATGCATTTATTCACCTCTTTCCCCCTTCCAAAGTGGGAAATAAACAACATGTTTAGGATCCCAATGTTTTCTAGGCTAGTTGCCCATGACTTTGGTTGTAGGATGGGGTCATCAAAGGGTCCTATCCCTATGCTATCCAAATAGAATTGTTGTGAAAATTTAGGGAATTTTCCCTTGCTGGCCACATCGCGGTCCAAGTACCTCAGTTTCGCCATGCAACTTAGCAGTGTTGGCATGGTTTTCACTCCTTATGGAATGTGCGGGAGCACAATTGATGCATTTGGATGCCTGTGAGGAGACCGTTCCATAGGTTGTTTTCATTTCTGATTTTCTTTTTGGATTGAGGACCCCACCTCCATCTATCTCGTTTCTACATTGGATTATGGATGACCAGTTATATCCTCTCCCAGACCCTCTTGTTGTTACGTAGGCTCAAATATGGTGTTTATAGGTACTGTTGCCTCTGTCTATGCAGTATATTGGCCATTTACCTATGGGACCCCTTCGATCATCGTGATATCTAGTAGGTTTCCAGTGTTATGCACAAGATGTCCCTGTGTGTTGCTGGCTGGGTTGACTTCCATGGTCGATGTAGTTGGACCCTACGTTTCCTCCACCAATGGCATAGGGTCTATGGGTGCTTCAGTCGACGATGGAATTGCTTCGACGTCGAGAAATTACTCAGGCTTTTTGGTTTCCTATTTGGGATCTGTTACCTCCTGTGGTGCCCTACTACTTGATGTTTTCCTCCCAAGTTCTTGGCTTAACACACCCATATTTGGTGGTGCCATCATGGGTAGTGGTTGGTTTTCAGTGACTAACTCTTCACTGAGTCTCCCTGTGTCAATTAACTTCGGCTCTGCATGCTCTATCTCTCTGTAATTTCACGATTTCATGATGGGTATTATGTTTCCCACATTCCCCTTTATATAGGCCATTCATGAAGCTTCTCGGAGAAGCTTCCCCAACGTTGATTAATGTAATGGCATTTTATTTGTAATTTTTCATTGAATTTAATAATTAATTCCAGTTGTCACCTTTATCGTAACTGCCATTTTTCAAATTTCCACCTTTTTTCCCATAATTGCTTCTAGTTGATGCCTTTTCGCCATAACCACCATTTTTCAAATTTTCACCTTTTCTAACAATTGGTCCTTTTTCGAGCATGCTGATTTTCCCAATTACGTGATATGTCATATATCCATTGTGTGTGGATATTTTATTTTTGTCACACTAAGTCCATTTTTGTTGTGCGTAGTCTTCTAATGTTTGGTGTGGTAACCCCCTTTTTTTCAACTATCATACACTATATACATATATTTTTACTATGTGATAACTTTATAGATACTAGGAGGTCAATTGTCCCTATACAGTTTCATTCAACTCCCATTGATCATTCCTCTGATTTATGTACCTCCTAAATCTATCAACTGTACAACTCCCCCATCTTTGACAGTCTTCACTTCATATGGTCCCAAACAATGCATTATGAATTTTCCTGGGTGCTAGAGAAATTTACTGTCATACACCAAGACTAGGTCTCCCTCCTTAAAAATCTTCCTTTTGATATGTCTATCATGCCAATATTTGTCCCTTTCTTTCTTTAATTCTTGGTGAAATCATACTATAATCCTATCTTCTTCCATATCCATGAGCTGACTTATCCTTTCTTGTACTACGCCTCGTTATGTCATGTTGGTGATTGTTGCTACGCGCAGACTAGGTACCAAAAGTTATAATGGCAGCACTGCTTCATGTCCATACACCAACCTAAATGGTGTATTCCCTATCAACATTTTTCATATAGTCATGTATGCACATAATGTTGTTGGTATCTTCAAGTCCCAATCGTCCATGTTGGCATTGTAGATATTTGTCAATGCATTCTATAGGATCTTGTTAAAGGCTCTCACTATTCCATTTTCTTGAGGGTGATATGGTGTACTCTTTTGATGATAGACTTCAAACTCCTTAGTCATAGCCTTGATAGTACTATTGATGAAGTGAGTTCCTTGGTCACTCATCAAAATCCTTGGGCATCCAAATCTAGTGATCATTTTCTCAAACAGGAAGTGTGTTTCTATCTCTGTGCTGCAATATTTTAATGGTGTTTATTTTTCCCATCTCATTAAGTACTTTTTTCCGCGATAATGATATACCTTTCTCATAACCTCCTTACTAGTGGATTGATTGGTCCCACAAAACATATTTCCCAATTGTCAAATACTTGAAAGATTACTTGTGGTCTTAGGGGCATCTCATCATGTCTATTAGGTTTTCCAACCCTCTGACATACATCAGATTTATGGCAGTATTCCTTTGCATCTTTGTGGATGTTTAGCCACCATAGTCCTACGTGTAATACCTTATGCACGATAGATTTTTTGGCATAATGTCCTCCATATATCCCCTCATGAGCCTCTGCTAAGATCTTAGGCCTCTCATGTTCTAGTACACATCTTCTCAAAAATAATTATGCACCCATCTTGTATATTAAAGTGGCATGCAATCAATTGATAGTCTGTAGCTCTAACTACCAGGTTTTTCTTCTATGCGGTGTTGAATTATTGTGGTGCAGTCTCAGTACTTAAGTATTGAATGATGTTGGAAAAATATTCACCAGCTACTTGGACTGAAAATAACTGTGCATTGTGAAAGTTATCCTCTAAATTTGTAGGTTCCTCTCAATTGGTCATCCTTGACAGGTGGTCGGGTCTTGTATTCAACTTCCCTGGTTTGAATATCACTTCAAAGTCAAACTCCTAAAACAACAGTAACCATCTATAGATCCTCACCCCCAACACTGTCTTATTGATGAGGTATTTGAGGGAAGAATGATTTGTGAACATTTTAAAGTATTTCCCAAGTAGATAGTTTCTAAATTTCTACAGTTCATATACCATTTCTAAGCCTTCTCTCTCTTTATTATTGTAGTTATGTTCTGACTCTGACAGTTTTCTGCTTGCAAATGCTATAGGATGATCTAACTCTCCTTCTCTTGGTTGTGCCAAAATAGCTCGAAGTTCTCTGGCTGATGCATCTACATGCACATGACATGTCTTTTCCCAATCTAGGAACACTAGTATCAGTGTTGTTACCATATTCCCTTTTAGAGTCTCCAACCCTCGCTGATAGTCCTCATTCCATTGAAATTTACTATATTTTTTCAACAGTTTCTCCACCGGTGTAGTGATCTGCGCATACCCTTTTATGAATTTCCTATAGTATCATGTGTGTCCCAATTTTTCTCTCAACTAATGTATTGATTTTGGTGGTGGTAAATTGACAATCACTGTAATCTTGGCAGGATCTACTAGCAAGACTTGTTTGCACACTATATGGCCCAATAGTATCCCAAAAGGTGTCCCAAAGATGCACTTCTTGATATTTAATGATATTTGACACTCCCTTCATCTTTCCAACATCATCCTTAATACCTCTACATGATATTTCAATAGACTGTAGACTGTGCAATCATCCAAATATACTTCTAAAAACTTATGGATGAATTCTTTGCATGCAGCTATGAATACTCTTGAGAATATTGTTGGTGCATTCTTTAGTCCAAAAGGAATGATTGTGTACTAGTAGGATACCCATTATGTGGAAAAAGTTCTCTTGTACCTATCTTCTGGGGCTATCTTGATCTGATGGTATCCTAAGAATCCATCTATGAATGAGTATGCTTCCTCGCCTCCTACATTCTATAATACCTCATCTATGAAAGGGGTGGGAAAAGGGTCATGTAGGAAAGCATCATTCAATTTATTGAGATCTACACAGATCCTTATCCCTCTCTGCTTCTTCTCCTGAAATACCATAGGGTTACCCATTCTAATTCCTCCACTGGTTCTATAATTCCAGCTTCCAACATTATGTCGATTTCTTCTTTTACTTTTTGCTTATAGATTGGGTTCAGTCTATATGGTTGTTGTCTGACTAATCTAGCCTTAGGTTTGAGAGTTATATTCATCTCTCATATCTCTCCTTCTATGTCTTTCATATCTATAAAGGTTGTTGGGAACAAGTCATTGTACTCACAAAACAACTCTTTTATTCTTTCTACTATTTGTTCATCCCAATAGTCTCCAATGTTGGGCATTTTGGGATTCTCAGTTGTCCCAATATTTACTTTCTTCACCTTGATTGGTGGAAAAAATGATTATGATTTGAGATATGGACCTTCCACCTCTCTTTCTCCTTCAATTTTTGTAATTTATATGTTGTGTGGGTCATATTCATCTAATGCTTCTTCATGCACATGGTAGCATGAAAATAGTTCTTTCAATGTATGTATGTTCTGCTATTGATACTCTATTATAAGTTCAACCTCTAGTTCTTGAATGAATATTTCCCCTCTGATTTGTTTGAGTATTCAATCCATGATGGGGTTCTCATGTTCAAATGAGAATGTGACTATAAAATTATGTTGTAATGTTGTCCATTCTGTAGTACCTCTGCACGATTCCTGGTCTACATACCAGTTTGATGGAATTCCTTCCAATGTGTGAATAAAGAGATGAGACCTTTATTTTGGTGGTGTTATTTTCCATAGTGTTCTTTACTTCTCCAAGTTTTCATTTGGTGTTCCCTGTCCATCATATCTCTGCGGTTTATTTCTTCCCTATTCTGCACCAAATTTGATGTGCAGTAATCGCTTACATTGGTACTAGTCCTTGACTATTTCCTAGTGCACACCCCACCATCTTGCAAGTGTTTCCTTGAGTGCTATATCTAGAGCTAATAGCCTCTTATTTTATAAAACTTCATCTTCATATATTTTTAGTAATTCTTCTAAGTCATTCACCCCATGAAAGTTGGGAGGTTCTCTTATCTATGTACCTACCCATCTTACTATGCGGTCTATTCTTATGCACCTTCTTGTGGAGACTTCTTGTAATCTTTGCTGCCAATTCTCCAATCCTACATCTAAGTCTGATGTGGATGACGTGATACTTCTCCAATTGAGTACCCCATCTTCAATGGGATTCACAAATTCGTCTTCTCGCGCGGTGGTTTTGTATAACTAGTTAATTTCCTCCAAGTCTAAACAAGTGGGTTCTACAAACCTTTCTCCTTCTGATGGATCTAGTGGTGCAACAACTATGTACTCTCTTGACTTGAATTTCATCTTCCTCGTCTTCAGATTGATTATGGCCTAATTTTCAAATGAACAATCCAATCCAAGCAATGCTAGGTAAGGTGTTGTGCCATCCACTATTTCTATTACTTTGAAATCAGCTTTAGTGCACACTCCATCCAAATCTACTGTCACACCCTTTAACCTTGAAATTCGTAGAACCCTGTGTTGATTTGCTAGTTTTAGTTGAACAAGTGAATATCCTAATGTGGGCTCTCCCATACATTTCCATGTCTTCTTGGGTAGTACATTCACTTCGGAGCCTAAATCTAGTATAATATCCCCCATGTTGAAATCTCTAATGTTCGCATTTAGTCTGAGTTCTCTGCTTATCCTCCTCCTTGTATGGATATGATTAATTTTTTTTTGTTCTAGATTTCCCTCTACGTATGTGTTACATAATTCTAACATATTTTGCAACACTTTAATAGATCATGGATCATTTAGTAGTTTAAGAGAGGATTGCAGAAATGCCTTTATGGTACTTACTTGTCCTAGGGGTTGTGCTTCATCAGTTTGATCCAACGATGAAGGCATATCGTACATTGGTATGTATTTAGTATGATGCATAGTTGATGTAGATGCAATATCTAGCTTCAAGAATGATTGTCTAGCTTGCTTGGATATCTCCTTTTCGTTCTGCGCATCAAACTACTTCTGTGGTTCAACATTCTTCTTCACCCATTGGTGTTGTGAAGGATCTTGTCTTACTGTGTCATATCCTATATTAGATCCTCTGCACGTAACTATTTTTATGTTTCTTCCATCATCCCTCACTTCTGCAAAACTCCATTGAACATTCTGATTTTTTTTATTTCTCTTTTGTTGGATCTTCCCCAATAGTGTCAGAGAGTATTTTGTGTCATGATCAGATGCGCGACAATACATACATGTCTCAAGTGGAAGTGGACATTTTCTTGCATAGTTTCTTGGTTTTTGATAGTAATGGAATACCACTGGTCCTCTTCCTCTTCCAAAACATCCTCTACCTCGTCCTCCACCTCTACAGCCATATCGATCTCCTCGCGGTACATTGTACTAAGGCACCTGGTTATACTACATGAGATTATATAGTGGCTGCGTGGTATTGTACTACGGATGAACAATGTTATATTGTTGTGGCCCAGTTTTATATGGGGTCGATACTTGGTTAAACTGTGGTGTATATTTCCCTTTCATCATCTCTACCTACACCCTATAAGTGTATGATTTTATTTCCCTCATCAACTCCATTGTCCTGTAATTTTTGTCATCATGGTATACTAATTTGAAAAAGTTGAAATATGAACTCTTAGGCATTTCTTGGTATTTTTGCATTGTTACACATCAAAATTTCTCAACTGGATAAGTGTCGCATGTTCCTCTCAATTGTCGTAAGTGTCACATCTTCCTTACAACTTTCGCAAGTGTTGCAAGTTGTTCACAAGTGTCGCAAACGTTGTTCAAGCACAATTCCATAACGATGACACTAAGGAGGCACTTAAAAACATCTCATACACTTGATTTGGAGAAGGAGAACTGGTTAACTGAAGTCAAGGAACTCTTAACACCTGAGGAGAGCTCTTAAACAAAGGTTTTGAGGGTGAGCGCTCCCCTACATCAGCCTTAGGAGTGCTGGCGCTCCCCTATAAGTCTTTAGGGAGTGTTATAACGCTTGCCTACCCCACTGAAGGAGCGTTGTCCACCTTTGGAGCGTTGGCGCTTCCCTTAAAGCTTCCTAGGAGTGCTACAATGCTCTAATGCCCCTTTTGAGGGACCGCTGCCTAATTTGAGGTAGTAGTTGGCCCATTGAGGAGAATAAGGGGAGGATCTTTCAAGTTTAGAAGGCAGTTGTGTTCAAATTCTTGGTTCCATCAGAAGATCCCTGATCTAAGGAGGGAGTTCCTCAACTTGTTCTAAATATAACTCAAGAGGTTAAGCTCCTCTTAACCTATATAAGAAATCTCTATGATGGTGAAAAGGTGGAAGAATTGATAGCATGAAACCTATGATCTCATAGGAAACACACAGTCAACCAAAGAAGAGTGATCAGTGAAGTTGTTGTCATCTAGGTTGTGGATCTTTTGAGCAAGGGTTAGATGAAGGGGACTTGATAAAGCTGTCACATTCACATCTACGATTGTAAGTACTACTGTAGTTATTCTCATTAATATGACACGCTTGGCCTATTTCTTTCTAGTTTGTGTCTGATGTTACATGAACTTATCATTGATTGATAGATCCGTTTTCAAGCTAATATCAATAGAGTAGGAAGTGGTCTTATTTTGTTTGCCTATAGGACTCAGCGAGGAGCAACGGATTGGAGCTCAACTCAGAGCGTGCAGGGACAAACGTCAATAAAGAGGTACTCCCATTCTCCTTCCTTCTCATGTGCTAGTTTGTATAGATTTGAAAGGAAGTCAGTGTCCATGTTAAGCATTTTCTGTCTTAGAGTTAAGGTCAAGATATTTGAGGCAATCTACCTGTCCACAGGGAGATTTTCCTACAACAGAAACTGGAGACTCCGCTGGGGAGATAGCCTCAAATCGAAACTTCTTGTTTTGATTTCTCCTCATTGACCTTGTTCTATCCCTTGATTGTTTCAGACCTGGTCCACTCCTCTTTTGATTCGTTTCATGAGTTGATTGGCTCCCTATCCCATCATACTCAGCCTAATTGTCGAGATTGAATTACAATTTTTGAATTTTTTGACACTTTTGGGAGTTTTTTGAACCTGGCGCCCCTGTCCCTGTGTTAACAGAGCGCCAGCGCTCCCTAATAGCCTTACACAGAGCGCTATAATGCTCCTTTCCCTTGACAACAGAGTGCCAACCCTCCTTTGGCCAGTAAACCTTCCATAATTGTTTTTTCAGGGTTTTTCCTCTGTGTCTCTCTTGCTGGGTAACCTTGTGAGTCAATCCTTCTTCTTTCCATCTTTGACATCTGTCTTTTTCTTGGAGAAAAAGCATCTTGCTGTTTGGATTTCGTAGCCTTCTTCACTATTGTTGTTGAGTTTTTCTGCCATTTGGAGTTTGAAACCCATGCATTGTCTTTCTCTCCTCGTCAACTGAACGAAAAATGCTGGTGAAGGTCATCAAAGGTCTACATATCTTTTCATTTGGTTTTAGTTAAGATCATTGTTCTTCAATTTTTTCTTTTGGGTGTGAAGTTTGATTTCTCTTTGATTGTTTCTTTTCTTTCGCTTCGTGTCTTGATCACAACGAGAGGGTATATTGTTTGTATGATTCTTGCTTGTGTTGGTCTGATTTCCATTCATCCAAGAATATAATTAGCAAGATGAGCATTGTGTTGAATTAATCATCATTCATATGCAAACAATAAAAAAGCATCTTCATGATTGATTATGCATGTTAGAAGGCATCTCAAAATTTTAGCGTCATATCAGGATTTGATTGAAGAAAATTTGTTTGAGGACATTCCTTATTTGTGCTTGTTAGTAGAAAGAACTCTCTCTCTCCCTTAAATAGATGTTCATCGAAAAGAAATGATTGCTTATCATATTTTATGCATTTTTTGGACTGAGTCACAATTCCATTCGTTTCACTTCCATGCACCCCTTTTTTCATAAATAATAGTCATAAAATCAACGCTAATTAAAAAATTATTTAGAACTTTTTATTTTCTAGGATCCTCCACCAACAGTAGACTAGGCTTAGTACTTTGGATTAGGCTGTGAGCATAACTCTCCAAAGTTTCCAAAACAAACAGTAGCATCCTGAGTTAGGGAGAGTCAAATCCAATCATCGTATAAGTCTGCCTAGGACCCCCCTCTAACACAGGGGTTACGCATGAGGTCACATTCGGGTGAGCTACAGGGACTAACCCTCCATGGTTTAACTGATTGTGGTGGTCAGATAGTATTATGGGGATCACTTTGAGGTAAATCCACAATTACTGCGTGGAAGACTTTTAGTTGATTTTGGGCTTGATACCCTGCCTGTACGTTTGGATCGGACTGTCGACTGTTCCCACCCAGGGAATGATTGCGAATTGGTAACCTTAGTGGCCATAATCTTTAGGGTCTTACACAAGGTGACGGTGACGAGAAGTCTCACTGTACCTGGAGCAGACATTTGTCAAACTCACTCGGGCTCCTTGGAGGGTAAATCCACAATTACTACATGGAAGCTTGCACCAAGGCGTAAGTCCGTTAAGCAGGTCTCCATTGTAACTGTTCCACCCTATCCCCGCCCCTTCTGGACTTGATCATGCGACGTTGGATTTCATCACCAACTAGTACGGTCATCGAGAGAAGGTCCTGTTTGCTTGGTTGTGATTCTTAGATTTTATTAGCGGATGTTGTTTCTTTTCGCTAGTTGGCCATAGATCTTTTTCGCCGAATCTTCTTCGCCAACATCAAACCTCCATGTCGTTTGCGGAGGATACAGGGACTTCCTCCAGAAAATATGGAAGGAAACACCCCTTTACCCCCTCATTCTACGGAGGAATCTCCTCAACAGAGCGAGGTTCAAAACACTACCACTTCCCAGGAAGAAGTTCCCACCCCTTTAGAGAATTTTCGAATTGTTTCAGAATCTCCGGAAGCTTTTCTCATTCTGGACTGATATGAATGACGTGTCCTCCAACTGAATTCCACTGGTGAATTTGTCGTCGTTAATCCTTCTGAAATTCCGATTGGGTCTTCTCAAAACCCTTTAGCCGATGACCCTTTTTGGACCGCAGACATTGTTCGAAGTCCACCGCGCTTGGTGCGAGATCTTTATGGAACAGGGGAAGGTGTTGATGCGCCCATCTCCTACACCGTACCCCTAAACCATTTTACCGGTACCACCATTTTACAACCACACTGCCCATTGGTCCGAGCACATCCTCTGTTGTCCCAAGGTCTACTCTTCCCCTCCAGACGACCCAATCTACAATAGTCCCTCACATCCCGACTATTCCCGCTGGTAATGCGGTGGTCAACCAAGCTGCCATTGACACACCTGTAACACCAATACCTACACTCCCTTTTGGGTACAGGGCACTAAATGCTTTCACTGCCACTACTACCCAAGTTGTACTGGGAAGTTCCATACCTATCCAACAACCCGGAGGGGCCGATATTGGTGGTCCTAATCTGCTCGGCGGCACTGGTCAGGCATTTACATCTGGTTCTCAAATTTTGGGAACTCTACCTCAAGCTAGAGGGCATCCTCCCATCGAAGGAAAAATTCCATTTGGGGGGCACCCTCATGCTGGGGGGCACCCTCAACTCAGAGTCTACCATCAACCGTATGGACAAAATGTGTCTGCCACACCTAAACCATGGAACGTTCCTTTTCTGGGAAACCCACAGTTCTTGGTAGGACAAAATGCTCAGACTCCACAACAACCTCCTCGTGGACAAATACCAAACCCAACCTATAACCCGCAAAACCCATCTGGTTATCCTCCACTCACACATGCTTCTCAAAACACCTCAAATCCTGTATACCTTGGTCAAAACCAACCTCATACAAGGGGGCCCACTAGTTACAATTATCCACATAACCCAGTGATTGGCCCCACTGGTGTCCCCATGCCACACCAACATTACCCAAAGGTTAACCGACAACTACCTTTTCTAGCTACCCTGGACCTTCTAGACTTGTCTCGGTTAACGAATGATCCTATTTATCATTCTTCGGTTTGGCCAGCTATTCCAGCTAAACTTCCTTCTGATATCCCAAAATTCGACAGAAAGTCCGGAGAGGACCCAAACAACCACGTGATGACTTTCCATTTGTGGTGTTCATCCAACTCCCTCATGGATGATTCTATTTGTTTACGTCTTTTCCAATGGACACTTACGGGTTCCATAGTGAAATGGTATATTGAACTACCACGCGCATCTTTTCATGATTTCAACTCCCTCGCCATGTCCTTCCTCACACACTTCCAACTGCCCATTCGATACGAGACGGGTACTGACCTATTAACCTCCCTTCGTCAGATGAATTCCGTACATATCTCCGATCATATTCATGAATGGAGACGACGACGAAGGCTAATTAAAGCGGTCATTCCTGACCAATTGTTAGCGGAATGGTTCACTAAATCATTGTTACCCCAGATTGCTCGTGATGTTGCCATGGGTGGCGTAGTCACCGAGGAAGAAGCCATTGCCCGAGCTCAGTACTTAGACTTAGTCTATTCACAATCCGATACTCTGTACGATTTGATATCGAATGCTACCCGTGCCACTAATGATCCATCCAAACCATCGTTTGCTTCCCACGCGGATGGAGTTAATGGCTCTGTCAAAACCCAATCTGCCACCCAATCGGCTGGAACGATTCAACAGCCCGCTTCGACAACCACTCCCAGCCCGACTACACTCTCTTCTACCCCCCCTCAAACTCAAGTCTCTGATGTGAATGCGGTTCAATCGATCCCTTCACAACAACCTGGGGGCAAGAAGAAAGTGAGAAACAAACCAAAGAAAAACAATAACAACGAACAACCAAAAAATCAACCGCAAACCCCTGCTACCGGAAAACAACCACTACGAACACTAAAATTTCCATGTCTCATTTGTGGTGACAATCACTACACCCAAGACTATCCACATCGTGATGAAGTGGCCAAACTTTTCAAGGGAAATTCACAACCCGCTGTGCTTACTCATCCTTTTCCACAGCAACAATCTTTGGTTGCCCAAACCCCCATGCCAGGGGGCAATTCCAACCAATCCCATGATGAGGCCTTGACAAGTGCCCACATTTACATGTTTAACGGGGTTAATCTAACCACTCGCTCTGTGACATATGACACGCCAGTTAAACCTGATAAGCCAAAGACTACTAACGGTTCTTCACCATACCCGTTACCATCCTCTGTTAATCCTCCGTCTGTTAGCCCTCCATTCGGGCCACTTCAGATTGAAAAAAATTCATTTGACTCTATCTTACGCCCTCCTAAGAGCACCATCCAAAAATCTACCTTCAATCCTAACTCACGGGCCACCCAAAATTACAATATTGTAGAAGATTTGGCCCAAGCCCCATGTGCTATGTCCACCTTAGAAGTTTTACAACACTGCCCCAGTCAACGTAAAATGCTCTTAGCCGCTCTTGGCGCTTTTGATCCTGAGTCATCCAATCAAATCATGTTTAACCTAGATAATTATGCATCTCGACTCTCCCACCAACTTGCTTTCCAAGTTGATGTTGTTGTTCACAACCAACAAATCCATCGAACTATCTTGGATGAGGGAGCCTCGACTTGT
>ML805566.1:21347-36291 GCA_009831015.1 Picea engelmannii
ATCGAACTATCTTGGATGAGGGAGCCTCGACTTGTGTTATGTCTTTGGCATGTTGGAAAGGTTTAAAATCACCAGCACTCAACAAATCCCCAACGATGTTACGTGCCTTCGATGGGTGAGGTTTTCATCCTCATGGGATTTTATAGTCCCCGCCCATCCAATTGGGTGGCAAAACTATTACCATTGATGTCGAGGTGGTCGATGCTCCCCTTGATTACAACTTGTTACTTGGAAGGAGTTGGTTTTATGCTATGACTGTTGTTGCCTCATCGATCTTTCGATGTGTGCAATTTCGTCATCAGGGAAAAATTGTCACTATTAATGAGTTGAATTTTTGCACACTCGATGCTCGGATTCTTGCTGCCAACAATATTCCTTTCCTGGGAGACCAAAAGATCATGTATGAAAGTGTTGGTGTTGGCTTACTGAAATATTCTAGCCTCATGGGTACCTTCCCTACACCACTTCCACCAACCACACATCACGTTTCCATCGTCGATATGATTTCGACCATGGCTTATCAATCTTTGGAATTATCTGACCCTTGGATTGCACCTTGCCCGTTGGAATTCGATGCACTAAGTGACACTGTGCCATTTAGTCCAGCCAAAACATCATACGTTTCTACCCAATTCACTTCTCCCTCGTCCGATGACCAACTTCTATTGGCACCCAACATTTCATCGATGCAATCACGGTCGAGTTCCTTGTCGTCTGCGATCCACTCCAATTCCCCAACTCTTCCTATTCCGGAAATGTTTCGCATTGACAAGATACCTTGGGATAATCACCATCCCCAATCCTCTTTTCTTCCCCTTCGTCAAGATTTTTGGGCAGATATACAGTCTATCTCCCCTCCTAATGTCGATTTTCTATCGCCTCCCATGTTTTCAACTTCCGATGATTTGGATCTGATAGTTGACTTGGTGATTTCTTCGATAGGTTTATTGGAGCTTGATCTCCTTACCCCTATCACAACCCTCGACATGTGTTCCTTCCAAAGTGATTCTCTTCCATCCGGGGAATATCTCTTGGAATCCATGATCGAGTTTTGTCCCTTGACATGGTACCCTTCTAGAGAATTATCCACTCGGAAGCCATGATCAAGAAGCAACCACGAGCATAGTTTCCCTTCTCTGTGGCAAGCTCGTTAAAAAATGAAACAGAGGTCACGAGCATAGTTTCCCTTCTCTGTGACAAGCTCGTTAAAAAATGAAACAAAGGTCATGAGCATAGTTTCTCTTCTCTATGGCAAGATCGTTAAAAAATTAAACAGATGCTTTGAGCATAGTTTTCCTCTCTGTAGCAAGCTTGTTAAAAAATGAAACAATAATCTGGGGATTGAACCTAGAACCCTGAGCATAGTTCTTTTCCTATGTCAAACTCATTAAAAAATGAAACAGTCACATCTCTTGAACCTTCTTTTCATCAACCCTTCTCCTTTTTCTCATCTACTAGAGAAATTGGTGACGACCTCAGAGCCGGTGAATGAATCGAAGCTTGGAGGGCATGTCTCCAGCCTTTGATGATCATTCTGGAGCTAAGCCACCATCTTTCAAGTTGGGGGCATACCGAGCTTAGTCTTTGTTCTTTCTCGTGCTTGTAAATACATGAGAATGCAACTGGGTAAAAAATTATCTCTTTTTCGGCCTCGCGAGACTAACATTATGAAAAAGGAACCCCCTGGAGTCTTCTTTAAACCCTTTTCAGAATCTCTAAATATAAAAAGATTGTCGAGTGACCTTGCTTCCTTTAACACTCGTTAAAAGGTAAGAAAGGGAATCTTTTGAGCTATAGTTTATCTCTTTTTCAGTCTTGTTAGACTACTATACGAAAAAGGAACTGCGAGAGTTCTCTTTTAAGTGTTTTTCCAAACTCTATAATCCCAAAAAACCTTCGAGTTTTCTGTCTTTGGACTCATTAAAGCACACATCGACAAGCCCACATGGGACCGAACCCTTACTTCTTCTGGTTCGTTAAACAAAGGAAGAGGAACTTACCGAAGGTGAGTTATATCGAGCATGTGTTATCCTCCTAGAGCTCATTAAATCAAAAAGAGGTATTGATCCATCTAGATGGGGGAAAAATTGAAAGGAGCAAGCCAAGCAGTCTCTTGAGAACATCACCCAGCACTTCTTAGAGTCGCCCTTGACCATGGCACTTTGTCATTTGCTCCATCAGAACCCATTCACTTTCCAAGAAGAGATCAGAAGGTTGAGAGGAGAATCCATACAAAGGTGCACTTGGATCTTGGTGAAGAGGAGCCTCGACTAGGTTCATGGAGCAGTAGTCGGCTTTGATTGTAAAGGTATAATCATTGAGTTATTAATAAAATAATTACTTTTCCCATCCCAAATTATGGTGTATTGAATGCTTTTATTGGTTTATGTTTTGACACTCTAACATCTAACCCTAATTTGTATATGAAATAGCATGCTTGTAGTTTTTTGTTTGTCAATCTTTAAATGCAAGTCAGCCTTGGGAGGAGGTGTGCAGTCAGCAAAGATTTCAAGCGTGAGGGGATCATCATCGGACGTGGAGTAGAGGTATAGTTACCTAATTACCCTCACCTTTTCTTTTCTTGTATGAGTTTTGGTATGTTTGGGGTAGTTTAGAGAAGTAGTTGAATTTTAAATGGTTAATTGATATGCCTACATTATGAACCCTAGTGTAGTCATAGGGGATTTTTTCCTGCTAGAAGAACTGGCAACCATACTAGGGAAGCCTCTGGGATTTTAGGGGATTTTGGGTTGTCTTATTGGTTTTTCTGCCTTTCGAGTTTATGTTGAGTGTTCTGATTCTTTTAAGGGATTATGGTCACCTTTTGGTGCCATACCAGTTCTCTCTGCCCTATAATACTATTTGTTTTATTTCTTCTTTAAGGAAGTACATAGGTGTACGCACCCTACTTTGGGTCAACCCCCGTACATACGCACCCTGCTCAGTAAACAACCTACGTACATACGCATGTTGTTGAAGCAACAATAGGGTACCTAGTTCAATAAAAAAAAAATGAAAAAGAGGTAGCCAACCTCTTTCCTAATTGAGTTTTATACTTCTCAGGGTTTCTTGATATAGTTTAGAGTCTCTATTTTTACAGCCATAGCTTGGGTTAGAATTAAGTTTACTTGTCTTTTTGAAGTTTCTTGTGTTTACTTCTGAAAGGGTTTTAAGAGTGTCTTTGAATGTTTGATTTGCATGTTTGGTTTCTTTTTTGATTCCCTGTGATATGCGGTAGGTCAAATATATGTGTCAATATTGTCTTGTTGTTATTTTTACCCCTTTCATTTGCTTTGAAAAAAGAGAAAAAAAAATTATCTCAAATTTTTTGTTTGAAGCAATTAAAAAAAAAAAATGTTTATTTTTCATTTTCAGTTTGGTAAAGTAGTTGGAGTTAGTTATTTTACTAGAAAGAAAAAGGAGTTAATTTTTTAAGTTCTTTACTGATTTCTTGAAACTCAAGTATCTTGTAGTCAAGATAAATTTCGTTTTAGGTCTTCTTGTTAAAGATCTTGGAAAAATTTAGTTAAAAGAAAAGTTGGTTACAAAGAGTTAGTTGTAAATATTTACTTTTGACTAGAAGTAATTTTTCTTTCAGATTTTCGTCTTTTTCTCCTCTTTTCATCTCTCATAACATCACTAGTTTCACCACCATGTCCTTTGAGTTAATAAATCCATTAAAATGAATGCTAAATCTAAAATTAAGTAGACTTTTATGTTTGTAGGGTCAACCAGCTAGTTTAGGGTTAGGGTCTTGAATTAGGTTGGAGAGGAAATTCTTCAAGGCCCTTAAACTAACATTGGAGTCAGAGCTAGATAGTGTTAAATTCCAGTGATGTGAAATTTATCATGGACCCCCCTCTAACATAGGTGTTAAACACGATGTCGCGTGAGGAAAGGCAGCAGATATAACCCCTCCAAAGCTGAACTAAACGTAGTGGGAAACACATATTGAGGATTTATCGTGGGAATACTATCACTTGCATTTGCCTACGGAGATTCATGGACCTCGAATCCATTCAAGATCCTCTGTTTTCTTCCAGGCCACTTGCTTTCGATACCCTTGGTAGGTTTTAGACTTGTTATCCTTCTCATTGCGGTCCACCCAACTGTCGACTGTACCCACCTGGTGATTGTTTGCGAGCTGGAAACTTAGTTTCCTATATTCTAGGGACTTACACAGGTGACTGTGGGGGTATACCATAGTACTTAGGGAAGAATTCAAGTCACACTTTGCAGAGTATACACGGAGGGTGCTTCTATGTTCGGGTTGCACTTGCACCGGTAAGTTTCTCTAGTGTTGGCTAGCATAACTGTTCTTCCTACTAGATAGTGGTTTTATTGGATTATCTTATAGGAATAATTCTAGTGTGTGCTTGGTTTTAAATGATAGTTAAAGCCTTACTATTTCATTGATATTTTCACAAAGTGGAAGATCAAGAGCTATGTTGGTCACGAATGCTTCAAGGCCTGCCACTGGTTACATTAGATCCACCATTTCCACCATTACGGAGAAGACTTGAACAACAAGGGTCATTTGAAGCGATCGGGCTACAGGAAACTGTGCTCAAGACAAATTTGAGAGGATATTACTCGAATCTAGAGGAACCTACTGTTTTTTTACCTTGGAGCGGAATCTCTCAGGCCATCCAACCGTTCAATCACTAACTTGTCAGAATCAATATTAGTACAAGTTGTCCCTCCAAGGGTGACACATTACGAGCGTCATATAGTATTACAAGAAGCCATGGAAGAAAATGATTCTACTTTGTATGGGAGTCCTCATACTCCCATTTCGACTACTACCATAGAGGGTATGTTTCCTCCCAAACCACCTTTGTCGATCCAAACCATAGTGGTCTGATACCATCATCAGTGGCAACCATTTCTCTGTTTAAGCACAGTGCAACGGGCCCCCCATTCTCATATGGGATGCACGGCTTTGATTCGAACTCAGTCATTACCTACTCCACCTTACATACCATGGGTCTGGGGTAAGGGAGCTCAAATTCTTCTATGCAAGGGTCTATCGGGGGCACTTCAGTTCCCTTCAATGTTATTCCTTATGGTGGGGGTCATATACCTCCTCTATCCCCCTCTCTCGGTGGTGCTTTCCAGCAACCCATCGGGCCAAATGCTAAGTACAACTTGATTGGAGAAGGCAATTTAGGACCTTCATCTTACACTACGCTAGTGGGATCCGTGTCATTCTCTTTGTTTGGCACGTTTGGTAAAAACACTTTTTTTTTCCAGCTATCGTCTCCGTTGGGGGCAACCCTAATTTTGGGAAACAAAATCCTGTGCAGGGTACTATTCCTACACAGGGAACAAGTAAAGGAGTTTTCTCCTCAGCAGGACTTTGGAATCCTCTCCAATCTAATTTAAGGCTCTAGCCTAGACTAGTTCATTGACCCTACAAACATAAAGTCTAGTTGATTTTAATTTTAGTGTTAATTTTAAATGGCTTGTTTTAAGTCAAGGAAATGAAAAGAATAAGTCGTTATTTCATGTTCGTCATTTCTTGGATCAATGCATGGCATTTCCTCGTAAGACCAGGAAAACATGTCGAAGAATTCTTTAAATAAATCTGTATAGATCTGAATCTCTTCGGGGGAGCAGTCTGCTCCGAAAAAGACATTCTCCACGACACCAGGGGTTCTAGAGATGTCAATAGGTATTGTTTCAGTGATGGTTTCCTTATTACCCTTGGCATAAACTACGTTCATAGCCAGAGGATTAATAGGACAATACCTATCTCCTGTCATAGTCAACACAAATTCTCATGCCTCTATTCTTATTAACTATGGGAGGAAATAAGATCTGTGATGGAGATTGTCCCAGGGTTTGTCTAGACCAGTAAATGCCTCTAAAATCACCTCTTTAGAGGGCAGTACCAAGTCTAAATAATTGGTAGTGGCGAGGGAATATTGAGCCCAAATAGGCTTGAGAACTAGATCTAACTCCGGTGCAGGGGTCAGATTGGGGTCGGCCAAAGCTTGCTGGAAAATAGAGTACGCAACTTCTACCACGGACAAGGCCATGGACATGCCAGGATGCCTTGTCCCTTCCATCGAGACCGATGGGGAAGGAAGAGTCCCAAGATCATTAAAGTAAGTCATACGAAATGATGACACTTGAAATATTTCATCCCTAGGATGGTCGGGGATTGAACAATATCATCTTGACATTGCCAGAAGGAGGTGGGTAATCGAAAGTACCCATCAATGATGGGAACAAACCAACCCCCACATTGATGATGTCGAGCTGCGGATTATCAATCATCGGGACCATGGATGCCCCCGATGAAGGGTCAAGCCAGGATATGGACAACTGATCAATGGTTAAGATTCATCCCTCATGTGGAAATAAAAAAGAGCTAAAACACTATGGCAACCATTGCATTCATAGAATATTTCCAACTCCTTCCTAACAATAGGTTGAGTCGGGTGGTCTTCCATGCAAAGGTTACACAGATACTTCGACTTTATTTTCTCTATGTTTCCCTCACCAGCATTATTGGTGGGTTTATTATCCCCCTTACCCTTCTTTTATTTCTATCAGGATGTTGTTTGGCCTTCGGGTTCGTCCACTACACACTTTGTACATCCAAAGTTTGAGTAGGGGGAGCATCCGAACTAGAGGTTTGGATGGTCATTGTCTTCTATATCGACAATTGTTGCAATTGATTCGATAGTTGATCAATGGGCTTTGCTTGTGCTGAACCAATGATACCATCGACATGTGGTCGAGACTTGTGTCTAGCCTTGTCAAGGATAGACTGTAGTGAATCTAGCAAAAATTCGTAGAGTAAACTAGACAGAGAGTATATCAGTTCAATTTGTTGAGCTCTCGTTATCACCTCTTCCTCATAAAACACTCCTGATGTTACGACGTCCTTGGATAACTGAGGTACCAAAGACTTAAGGTACCACTCCATTAGGAAATACAGAGTGACCGATACTTTTATAAAAATCTTTCGACGTTTCCATTCTCGGATGTGATTCGAGACATGATCGGCCTTCGTCTGCTCAAAGTTGGCCAGAAATTCAATGTTGATACCATATCTAAAAGGTAGTTGGAAATGGCTGAGAAAAACCATTGCTAATTCGCTAAATAAAGAGTATCTTGAGTGGTCGATCTCGATGTACCATTTTGCGGAACTCCCAATAAGAGTGCGTTGAAATAGACGCAACTGAACAGATTCGTCTCCCAGAGAGTTCAACGAGCACCATAGGTGAAACGTGGTCACATGAACACCTGGATATTTTTAGGCTTAACTTTGAACTTAGGAATGTTCGAGGGAAACTTCGTCGGCATGGGAGGCCAACGCGGATTGTGACAGATTGGGTCATTTAACAACCTTGACAAGTCTGGCAAATGTAACGTTTCTAGAAATGGTAGTTTGGGTTGTTGACTATGTACAAGAAGAAAATATCATGGATTTTGATTGGCACTAGGTTGCCAAGAAAATTTAGGCTGTTAACTAGGGTTCAGGTAAATACCATGGCCTTGGCTAGAGAATGGATACTGTGTTTGTTGGGAACTCATCGGTTGATTCTCGTAGTTAGACGTTGAGGGATGGGTGGGGATTTATCCCTGCGTTGTGTTCCAAATATTCTGGAAATGGTTGCTCCTTGCCAATCTGATAGGCATAGGTACTAAGCCTTGTCCAGGGTTCCATTGAACATGGAAGGGGTTTCCCCCGGTCGACATCCCTGACGAGGGAACTGATCCCTACCACGGATTCTAGAGTCCTTGTGAGGAGAAGACTCTTGTGTTTTTCCCATGTGTAGGAATAGTACCCTCCACATGATTTTGTGGTCCAAAACCAGGTTTCCCTCAGCTAAGATGATATCCGAAGAGAAAGTGTTGTTTCCAAAATCCTCGAACAAAGAGAACGACATTGAACCCACCGATGTGGTGTAGGAAGAAGGTCTTATACTACCCACTCTGAAGAAGCTATAATTCATGTTTGGCCTGATGGGTTGTTGGGGAGAACCGTTGAGCGAGGGGGATTAAGGAGGTATATGACCTCCACCATAAGGGAAAGCATTATAGGGGTCTGAGATGCCCCCCATGGATCCTTGTAAAGGAATGTTTGAGCTCCCTGCCCCTATACCCATGGTATGTAGGGTGGAGTAGGTGAGGATAGTTTTCATATCAAATTCGAGCATCCCATATGAAAACAGAGGACCAATCACACTCTTTTTGAATGGTGCAGTGATCGTCGAAATAGACAGAGTTGGACCGCTGCTCGAAGTAGAGGCGGTCAAGACCAAAGTGGTCAAGACCATAGTGGTCCAGACCAATAAAGGTGGGTTAGGAGGTAGAACGACCCCAATGGTGGTAGTCGTAGAGGGAGTGTGAGGGATCCCTCACGAAGTAGTAGCATTTGCTTCCATCATTGCTTCCAGGACTATCTAACACTAGTGATGTGTTACCCTTGGGGGGGGAAGATGTATCAAAAGTGGCACCAACAAGTCAATTATCGGAAGGTTATATGGACCGAGAGATTTTTCTCCAATTTCATAAATGGTTGGTTCCTCCAGATACGAGTGTTCTCCTCTAAGAGCTATCTCAAGCACAGTTTCTGGTGGCCCGGTCACCTCAAATGACCCTTGCTGGTCAAGTCTTTGTCGTAACGGTGGCGGTGGTGGCTCCAAATTAACCGACGGTAGGCCTTGAAGACTTCATGACCGACAGATCTCTTGATATTACACTATATGAGAATATCAATGAAACAGTAAGGATTTTTCTAACGTTGAAGACCAAGCACACACTATAAAATTTCCTATGAGACAAAGAAAGCAAACCACTAACTAGTTGGAAGATTAGTTACGCTATCCAACACTAGAGAAACTTACCAGTGCAAGTGAAACTTGAACATGAAAGCACCCTCCAGGTATACTCTGCAAATATTGGCTCGACATCTACCCTAGGTACCATGGTATACCCCCGCAATCACCTATGTAAGTCCCTAAAATAAAGGCAACTAGGTTTCCAGCTCGCAAAAAATCACTAGGTGGGTACAATCGACAGTTGGGTGCACCACAATGAGTAGGCTAACTGTGTCTGAAACCTATCGAGGGTATTGGAAGAAAGTCGTCTAGAAGACAACTGAGGACCTTGAATGGATTCGATATCCATGAAGCTATGTGGTAAATGCGATGGACATTATCCCACGACAAGTCCTCAATATGCATTCCCCACTACGCTTAATCCATCTTTGGAGGGGTTATCTCCACTAACTTTCCGCACATGACCTCGTGTTTATCCCCTATGTTAGAGGGGGATCCTGGATAACTTTCATGTTTACTGGAATTTTTACACTCCCTACCACTGACTCCAATGTTTATCTGTAAGCTTTGAAGAGTTTCCTCTCCAACCTAATTCAAGGCTCTAGCCTAGACTAGTTGATTGAACCTACAAACATAAAGTCTAGTTGATTTTGATTTTAGCATTAATTTCAAATGGATTTTTTTAAGTCAAGGAAATAGTAATGAAACTAGTGGTGTGTTTTGAGAGACGAAGAAGGAGAATCAAACGAAAATGAAAGAAAAAATACTTTTTTTTTTGACAAATAAAGATTTGTAACTAACTCTTTAACCAACTTTTCATAACTACTTTTTCTAAGATATTTTAAAGGAAAACCTAAAACAAAATTTCTCTCGAATACGAGCCACTTAATGTTCTAAGAAATTAGTAAAAAACTTAATAAAAGAACTATTTCTCCTAACAATAAAAATAACTAACCCAACTACTTACCAAACTAAGAAACGAAAATTTTTTCTATTCCTTTTTTTTGTATCCTTCAAACAAGAAACTTGAAATAGATTATTTTTGTTTTTCTTTAAAGTAAGTGAAAGGGAAAAAGGTGAAAAGAAAGATAATACTGAGAACTGACCTTTGGCCTACTGTGGATCGCAGGGAGTCCCTAAAGACACCTAACATACTGATAAAAAAGACTCGAAAACTTGCCCCAAACCATTATGAATTAAACACAAGAAATATTTTAAAATATAACCAAACTGACATCAAACCTAGGCTTCGACTGTAAAAACAAAGACATTGTACTTAATCAAGAAACCCTGACAAGTTAGACTTCCATCGGGGAAGATGTTTACAACCTCTCCTTAAAGAAAAATTTCTCCACGACACCAGGTCTCATACACCTCTGTAACTCCTCAAAAATAAGACAAAACAGGTAGAATGACAGGGCAAAGAGACCTGGTATGACACCAACAGGTGACCAGAATCCCTTAAAGACTCAACAGACTCAGAAAGAAACTCAAAAGGTAAAAACCAATCAAACACCCATAAAATTCCCTAAAACCCTAGAGGTTTCCCTAGCATGGTTGTCAGTTCTGCTATAGTGGGAAAACTTCCCTATGGACTACACTAGGTTTCAACATGTAGTAATATCTAACCTTATAAAAGTATCCTACTTTTCTAACTACCCCAAATATACCCCACATGAAATACATGAAATACAAAGTGGAAAGATCAGGTAACTTTACATTTTACTCTGTGTCTGGTGTCGATCCTTTCGCGTTTGATAGCTCCATTGACTACAAGCCTCCTCCCAAGGCTGATCTACATTCACAAATAGATAAATGAGAAACTACAAGCATGCATATAATATATAAATCATGGGTTATATGTTAGTATAAGACATAAATCAAATACAAATATTTGACACATCATATTTTGAGACAAAAAAAGTATTCCTTTTATTGATATCGCAATGTTTACTTACAACAAAGGTCAATGACTACTCCACGAACTTGGTCTAGGCTCCTCTTCACCAAGATCCAACTTCACTTCCACGTATCTTTCGCCTCTCACTTTTTCTAGGGAAATTCCATAGGCTTACAATGGAGGAAAAAGGAAAGAATGGGAAATTCTGATGCAAATCTCACAAGGTGGATGCAATTATTTGGGGCAAGGAGGGGATGTGAAACGGGAAGAGTTTCACTGTTATTATGCTTGGATTAGGAATAAGACCCCAAAACATCCTTTTATATGAAAAAAGGATGTTGATTCGGTTGGGTGACAGGCTCTAGGTGGTGGATCAGTTGGGAAACTACCCAATAGCCCGTAATCTCAACAAATTTCTTGCAACTTTTTAAATTTTGCAATTTTTGTGGGTATACATGGGATGTAATGATGCAGCTAGCATACGTACGTGGGATGTAGTGGTGCAAAAAGCATGTGTACACATAAATTAGTGGTGCAGGGCACGTACATATTCAAAAATAAGTTTTTTAAGAAGAGCTTATCAGTGATGGATGTTGGAGAAATTTCTATTTTTGACACACTAGTTCAGTGGGAGTAACACTAGTTCATTGGGAGTTAATTGACTAGTTCTATTTTTAGACTTTCTATTTTTACCATCACTATTATGCATGCATGCATTCCTAAGGAAATCTAACTGCTTGATTTCTTTTCTTAATTATGGAATGCTTTACCCTATATATGAGTGTATTCCACTCATTCATTGTATCATATTGATCATGATCTATGTATCAATCATCATCTCATTGGAGTAGTGTGAATATATTTTCTCATTCTTCCATATTGAATCTCTCTTCCTTTCTTGATAATCTTTGTTTGTACTTGTTTTAGCTAGATCTCCTGTGCAGGTTTCCATGAAACACTGACATGGTATCAGAGCTATGCTGCTTGGAGCAAGCCAAACAAGCTAAAGAATAAGGAAAATCGGTGTTTCGGCGAGTTAAATCCGCGGTCTTAACTTTTAGCAATTATTCCTCCCAAAATATTACGTTTTTGAGGAAATGGCTCAATGAAATTAAATCGGCCCATGTTGGAAGTGGGTTTTCAATTGTTTGGCGATATTCTTTACCATTTGCTCAGAAAGTGAGCCACAAGATAGCCTCCTGAAACTGATATGAATCTGTGGCCGTACCTTTCCACATTCATTTCTCCCAAAATATTATGTTTTGAAGGAAATGGTCTACAAGGAAAGTAAATCGGCCCATTTTGGAATTGGGTTTTCAACCGTTTGGAGAGATTCTTCACCATTTTCTCAGATAGTAAGTCGCAAGATCATCTCCTGAAACTGATATGAATTTTTTATTTCTTAATTTTTCACTTACAGATTGAGAGTAAATTTTTAGGGGTTCTTGGAATCAGTGGGAGAGACGGATATGAAAACTATTATACAATCAAACTTGGTGGTAATCCTCACAACATACAATTATTTTGATTGGAAGCCCAAGGCAAAATTCCAAATCAGAAGGAAAGGATTGTATAATTTGATGATGGCGACAGAAACAAAACCTACATCAGCGATTGAGAAGATGAGATGGGAAAACCGTAAGGATGAGGCCACATGACTACTTCTTGAGTTAATCTCCACTGATTTTTTCTTTCATGTTGCCACATGCAAGACTCCAAATGAGATCTGGACCACCTTGGAAGGACTCTTTGGAAAGCAAGATGAGATGCGAGGTCATATACTTGAGGTAGAGTTGAATACCTTAGACCCTAAAAGTTTTGATAATATACAAGATTTTTTTACTAAATTTAAATCTTTGCTATTAAGCTTGGGTGAATGTGGTATTGATAAGTCTACATAAGAGAAACAACTTATTCTAACAATCTTGGCCAAGCTAGGACCATAATACATTGTATATGTCTCCAATTTCCATTCTCGCAGATGTCTTTTTGGAACAAATTGGAAAATTCCTACGTTGGCTCAGTTCATTGAGTCGCTTACACAAGAGTAGAAAAAACTCATACATATGAGTCTCATGAAAGATCCCAAAGCACATGCACTCGCGATGCAGGATGAAAAAGGGTCATTCAAACAGAATAGGAAGGAGGGATATTCCAAATCCTTTAATGATTCTTCAGGTTCCAAAGACTCTTCAAATTCCAAGAAGAAGAAGGGAAAGCAATGCTCTTAATGCAATAAACCAAATCATGAATAATCCACATGCATGAAGAAACATATCGATCTTATGGCACATGCACTTCAGCAGAACAACCTTGGAAACTTCATTCCAGAGGGAGTCAAGAGGAAGAAGGAAGAAGATCCTACTCCTAAGAAAGGTAATCATCATGCTCTTGATGGAATTAATTCCTCATATGATTCATGGATTATAGATTCTAGTGCAACCCATCATATGACAGAGAAAGAGGAAGTTTTCTCTTCCTTGAGTACATGCTCAAGACTCCCTATTCTCACGGGGGATGGTACTCTAGTAACAGTAGCAGGAGAAGGGAGAGTGGAACTCCACAATGGCATTTTTGAGAATGTTTTACATGTTCCAAAGATTTCTATGAATCGACTCTCATTTTATCAGATCACTCAGAAAAGAAAAAAGGTTGAATTTACATAGATTCAGTTTCAGTAATTGACATGCATGACAATTCTATTATTTCAATTGGTGAGGTGGATCACAAGTCAAGGTTGTATAAATTCACTAAGTTTTTTGACAATGACTCCTCTATTCTACTTACACATAACATGATTACTTTGCATGCACCTCCAGTGGAACATGCATATACTCTTGTTCTTCCATTAGTTTCAGACATCAGAGATGATTCCATACACTCAGATTTTGTACATGGAAATAAGCAGGTAGTACATCCAAATAAGAAGCCAACATCGAAGATTCAGTAGATGCCCAAGAAGGGATAGACCACACTTCATATAGCAGGAAACCTTGCAGGGAATCCATTGGATTCGAGAAGGGCTCTATCTTAGCATCAGGAGCCTTCTCATGTATTTTCATCTTTAGAACCTGTGATGCCCATGCATTGCTATATGGTTCAATCTACTGATCCACAAATCTACAACAGGGTTTGTTGGGTATGTGTTATATTCTTTGCATGTGTGTGTGTGGGTGCGTCAGATACGACAACTGCGTCTGATGGTCTGTACAAACTAGGGCTCTGTCGTTGCGTCAGGCACTTCCTACGGGGGTCCCGAGGGGGGCAGGTATGCCCCCCCCCCCTGGTTACGCGTAGCATTCGGGGCAACGCCCCGAAAATTTTTTTGGGGCGGTTTTTGCTATTTTTAGCGGATTTTGCTATTTTTAGCTGATTTGCAAATTAATCCTGGATTAAGGGATTAGGGTTTTGGTATCTACGAAATACCTAAAAACATTGTATATATTGTATGGCGAATGGTGAAGTTTGAGATAATGAAAATAAGAAAGGTTTTCCCGGTTGAGGGTTTCCAGTAAAGATCTCTGTGTAATCTGTGTATGAGCCATTGATTAATTTCTGTATTGCTTAAGAATCTATTTGCATTGCTTAACTTCGCAGGTTTAAAACTTACATGTGGTATCAGAGCACGTTTTTGGCTTCAGAGGGACGCCTTTGTTGTTGAGGGGTTGGCTCGGTCTTGATAGATCAAGTTTATCTTGGGTCTGTGATAAACCTGGGTTCAGTGGGAGCTTTTGCAGAGGAGATTCGAGTAAAGTAAGAGGAATGGCGAGCTCATCTAGAATCGAGATAGAGAAGTTCAATGGTAAAAAATTTGAGCTATGGAAGCTCAAGATGGAGGACCTGCTTGTAGACAAAGAACAATGGATCGTTGTGGATCCTGGTACACAGCCTACTGGTACACCATCTACAAACACACAGGCTACTGGTACACCTCCTACTAGTACACAAACTACTAGTACACCAGCTACTGGTATGTCGAAGGAATATTGGGACAAGTTGGACAGAAGAGCAAGGAGTACCATTCGACTCTGCCTGGCAGATTCGGTGTTGTTGAATGTCTCGGGAGAATCTACAGCCAAGAAACTATGGGATAAGTTAGGGACTTTGTATCAATCAAAGTCCCTAGTAAACAAGTTGTTTCTTCGAAAGAAGTTGTATCATCTTAGGATGGAAGATGGAGATTCTGTGACAGAACATCTAAATGCCTTTAATACTCTAGTAAGTCAACTTGGATCTGTTAATATTA
>ML805566.1:39227-55280 GCA_009831015.1 Picea engelmannii
ATACATGGCAGCCACTCATGCAAGCAAGGAAGCAGTATGGTTACAAAGATTGTGTTCAGGTATTGGGTTGGTACAACAAGCAGTGAGATTAGACTGTGACAGTCAGAGTGCAATATTCCTCGCAAAGAACCCAGCTTATCATTCGAAGACAAAGCATATTGATGTTCAGTATCACTTTGTGAGAGACATGGTTGACGAAAAGAAGGTGTTGCTGGAAAAGGTTGACACTTTGAAGAATGCTGCAGATTCATTGACAAATTCTGTGAGCACAGAAAAGTTCTCTTGGTGTAGAGTAACAATGGGAATTGCTGCCCTGGATTGTTGACTATATAATCCCCTGGACCCCTGGATGCAAAGAAAACAACAAGTGGGAGAATGTTGGGTATGTGTTATATTCTTTGCATGTGTGTGTGTGGGTGCGTCAGATACGACAACTGCGTATGACGGTCCGTACAAACTAGGGCTCTATCGTTGCGTCGGGCGCTTCCTAGGGGGGTCCCAGGGGGGGGCAGGTATGCCCCCCCCTGGTTACGCGCAGTGTTCGGCACCGGGCGGTAGCCCGGGGCAACGCCCCGAAATTTTTTTTTTGGGCGGATTTTGCTATTTTTAGCTGATTTGCAAATTAATCCTGGATTAAGGGATTACGGTTTTGGTATCTACGAAATACCTTAAAACATTGTATATATTGTATGGTGAATGGTGAAGTTCGAGATAATGAAAATAAGAAAGGTTTTCCCGGTTGAGGGTTTCCGGTAAAGATCTCAGTGTAATCTGTGTATGAGCCATTGATTAATTTCTGTATTGCTTAAGAATCTATTTGCATTGCTTAACTTCGCAGGTTTAAAACTTACAGGGTTGTGGGAAATCCATTATGGAAAGCATCCATGCAGAAGGAGTATGACTCACTCCTATAGAACCAAACTTGGAATTTGGTTCCACATCCACCAGAAAGGAATATTTTTAGGTGCATATGGGTCCATAGGATCAAGAAGTACAAGGCCCAACAAGTTTCCAAAGGACTTCATCGGATCCATAAAGATTTCTACATATTCATGAAGACTTTCAATGAGCAGAAGTTTAAGACTTTGCGGGATCGTCTTGTAGTGAAGAACATAGTTGCCTAGTAGCTGTCATTTTCTTCTTTTGATACATTATCTTTTGAGGGGGGGGGGGTTGTTCCCATGTGGTTTTCCCTCTTTCCTCACTTTTATTCAGTGTTCATTAGTTGCATTGTACATGAGTACCTAAAATGGCCTAGTAGCCGGGACTCATTTTTTACTCCATAGTGATGTTCATGGGGGATGTTGGAGAAATTTCTATTTTCGACACACTAGTTCAGTGGGAGTAACACTAGTTCATTGGGAGTTAACTCACTAGTTCTATTTTTACACTTTTTATTTTTACTATCACTATTATGCATGCATGCATTCCTAAGGAAAGCTAGTTGCTTGATTGCTTTTCTTAATTATGGAATGCTTTGCCCTATGTATGAGTGTTTTCGACTCATTCATTGTATCATATTGATCATGATCTATGTATCAATCATCAGCTCATTGGAGTAGTGTGAATATATTTTCTCATTATTCCATATTGAATATCTCTTTCTTTATTGATAAGCTTTGTTTGTACTTGTTTTAGCTATATCTCTTGTGCAGGTTTCCATGAAACACTGACAATGGCTTGGAAAAAATAACAAGTAAGCGGGCCAAATACCAGGTATGCATGTATGGTGAAATTTAGGGTTATAACAGTTGTAAAGGTTGATTAATGACCCGATTTTTCATGAACCATGTTGGCCCCCAATGCCGACTAAGTTTCCTGTTGGCCCTTGACTAGGTTTTGAGGAAACATTGGTCATGTTTTACCATTTTTGGGACTTCCATAGGCTAGTCGAAGACGGAGCACCCAGGCAAAGCGAAGATCATGGGATCTCACCCATTTTGCAGTATTTTTGGGATTTTAGGGTTTATGTAATGGGTATGTGATGTCATCCAATGGGTTTATCCATGCTTAGACCCCTTTTTGTAATGTAAAAACAAGTATCTAGGTGATGTAAATAAAAGTGTTAGCTGGTTACTAGCCATTGATAGACTTAGTTCTTGGCTAGTTTCATTTGTGCATGAATGAGTTAAGACTTGCATAGCTAAGTGAAAGTGTTTTGTAAGTTCTTTGTATGCATACGGTGTAAGGCTGGGTGCGTTGATCTAATTCAGGAAAGGATCATCTGGCAAGGTGCGCGCAGATCTACTATCCTTTGCAGAGTTGGATTTGTGGCTTGGTGCTTGTAAGAAGATTAGAAGAAGCTAATAAATAAGAAGAAGAGTTGGTGGATGTAGCCCTACACTGGAGTGAACCACGTATATCATGTGTTATTGTACTTTGTGTTATGTCTTCATGATGGTTATGTTTATATTTTCTTAGTGCATTGTTCTGGATGTATGATAGTTAGATTCACTAATGCTTAGTGCTTGATATATGAATAAATGTTAGATCTACTTTGATACTATGTGTTGAATGATTAGATGTGTTTAATATTGATTACTACTATGTTGATCTACAATTAGGGTTAATCTACAATCTAAATAAGAATCATTATTGAATGAATATTATTGGCTAAGTGCTCTGTTGAAGTGTGTAATCATAGATCTGTGTCCTAGTTAGGTTGTAGACACTTGAGTCTTGCAACCCCCCTGCCTCTACCTCAGATGAGACTTCATATGCTTCGCAGGTGTTGCCGAAAGGGCCGGTAGTTAGGGTATTTTTGGTGAACTGTTGAAGCATTGAACCCTAGGTCTACCCCTATGCCGATAAGTGGTTCTGTTGTCAGGACCTGAAACTGTGATTGATGGGAACTGAAGAAAAGAAAAAGCTTTGTGTGTAGATCTGTTGATGTAGTGCACAATATTCTACATGACTTGTGAATCTCTATGATAAAAGAGAAGTTCAATCTAAAGAAAATAGGTAAGATATTGAAGCTTTGTGCTTTGGTAAAGGTAAGATAAGTGGAATTTTTTTCTTCGAAAGTATGAATCTAGGTAGGTTTGATAGGTTTTTTCCTAGTCTGAAAATTAGGGCACAACTAGAAGAAAGAAGGTTTGATCTGAATAAATTTGACAGAGATAGTAAAAGATATGTTATTCCTATGCATAGAAAGAATTTTTGGGCTAACAAGTGGATGCATGACCCTAGAAATATTTTTTTGCAAGTCCATCACTATGATCCTAGTGCATAGTACAAGAAAGGTTGGGGATCATTTCAAAGAAAGAGATGATTGACGCTATGTTATAGCTGAAAAAGACTGAGACATATTTCTAAGGAATGCCCTGGTGTAGGTCCTACTTGTATTTGTTGTAAATTCGTTGATCATGAGGTTTTGGATTTCCCTAGAATGATCGATAAATTTGAAAAGATGAACCTGAGACAAGAAAACTACGAAGAAGGTCAAGAAACTAAAGATATGTTAGAGATTCGGAAAGAATCAGAGACTATGTTATTACAGCGAAAAGAAACACTGAATGATCACAGAGACATTAGTTTACCAGAGATCTTAAAAGAGAAGCATTACATAGAAACAAGAATAGGAGACTTCGACATAGACTGTGTTCTGGATGAAGAAACATAGGTGAATATCATGCCAGAAAACACTTGGGAGATTTTGGGAAATCCTGCTATGATTCCTTCATTAGGAAGGATAGGATTGTTCAAAGGAAATACGATAACCCTATGTGGAAGAGTTACTAATGTACCTATGATTGCCCATGGAACATCCACTGAAGAAGAATTTGAAGTCATTAAATTTGTTGAGAATAATGCCCCTTTTGCAATTTTTTTAGGAAAGACTTGGATTGAGAAAGATCAGATCCGGAGGAAAGCAGAGGAAGAAGGCATAGAACAAAAAAAGAAAGAATTAAGGGACTTCATAGCCAAGAAAATAGAGTGAATAGTACAAGAACAAGAGGACAAGTCGAAGCAACTGAGGGCTAGAGACTTAGTTGTTGAAGTTGCAAGAATGCAGGAAGGATTGAAAAACCTGTCCATGTAGGATAAAAGAGAACCTACCCCAGAAATAGTAAGAGAAGAGGTATTACATTTGAACCCTTTGAAAGACCCTCAACAATACGAAGTTATTAAGCTAATAAAATATAATAACAAGAATGGAAAGAGGAACCCCGTGACTCAGATCACAAGGAAGAAGACAAGAAATCTCAGCAAGAAGAAGGCAAAGTTAGAAAGACTGCAGGAAGTTCCAGGGATGAATTCAAAGAAGGAAGGCTTGCAGAAATTGAACCTCACCAGAATAGCAGAACAACGCAAACTGGCACTTCTCCATGGCAAAGCTATATGACCATTGGAGGCGTCCCGGCTGTTAGAATGACACTCCAAAATGGTTAGAAACACATTTATTGCCAGAAATATCACCATTGGACCATTGATACCATGCCACAATGGATGGATTGAGGTATTCCTGCCCATTGGAGGAATTTGTTACGAAAATTTTCTATTTATTTCGTTGAATGTTGCACTGAGACCACTTTTCCAAAATAAGATATTTAAGATAATAGAGAAGCGATCACACACCGTGTTGTGTTGTCTAGACCTCGCCATTGACTTGACCACAATGAGTATATATTCGCCTACCTGAGTTCTTTGACTACGAGTGTGCATGTTGGGGGACCTTAACTCAGTTGAGAAATCCATAGAAGAGATCTTGATCAACCTTGTGGCTGATAAATTTATGTCCAAAGGTATACAGGCATCATTGATGTGTGGGTTGCAAGAATCCCCCTCGACTAGACATCGATCTATGCCATCCCAAACCGCGATAGAGAAGAGAAGAAATCACCGCGACGATCTGGCGAACGCGAAGCAGATCCCATCGATATTGCCCAACTATATCCCACCCTTGGTTGGGATGGTTAGTTGTGATAGCGTCGTGAGGGATTTCAGGTACACACTCATCATTGCGTACCTCCCGAAAGGGATACGCGCAGTAGGACCGCAGTTGGGACTGATCCCAACACTAAAGATAAGTTATTTCAACCTCGACGACCGAAATAATTATGTGATGCTCGCACCGCATTGCTACCTAATGAAGACGATTGGGAAGAATCTCAATATAGTTCCCCAACTGTGGATCAAGGAGATTGAACGTCATGAAGATCCCCCACTTTGGCAGACATTAGGAGGTTACACACGTGTTAAAATCCTCCTGTCGTGCTACCATGGTAGGTATCTTTGGTTGGATAGGTACATCATTATGGATCTGGCGCTGATACACCTAATCACCAGATTAAGCATGCAAGGACCAGACCCTTAGAAATTCTACCCGGGGAAGACGTCAAATCGCTCTTTGGTGTAACTCTTCAAGAAGGCGTATGGCGATGTGGATAAAGGGAAGTGAGGCTACAAGGTATCCTCCATATAGGATGGCGCAGTGATCCTATCTTGTCAGCTGATAGCGGGCAAGCTCATCAGAAAGAACCTCCCTATGCAAGTAACAGTATTCGTAGTCGACCTTTCAGGGAAGTGCATTGAAGGGATGCAGATGAACTGGGCGAGCTACCTTGTTAATGAGTTGGATAAGGAATACAACGAAGCACAAGACTAAGGCTACTATTGGAGTTACTTAACACACACCTAGGATTTATTTTTCCTAAGGTTATTCCTTGTTTATTGGTCATAATTAGTCATTATTCAGTCTCCTATATTTTAGGGGAGAATATTCCACCTGGAGAATATTCTCTTTCAGTTGACACTTTAGTTTGACTAGTTGAGTTGAGTTGATATGATGCATTGGTTTTATCACCATGCAACATTGGGATCATCACCATGATAATCCACATTTTCCTTGGGATCATCACCAAACTGATGCATTACCCTTGATTTCCTGAGTTAAATCCTCACTACTCTCTGTTCATTCAGTTAACTAAAGACTAGTTGACTAGTGATCCAGGTGGATATCGGTGGCCACCCACCTTTTCCATCTGTCTCAAAACAACTTTCTAGTAATTTTGATAATTTACTATTTTTAGCATTTTTTCGGGTCCTGAACTTCCAGAATTGTTTTGAGGCCCTAAACGACGTTTTTTTTGGGGTATGTTGCGGTTGCAAAATTTCATTATGAAATTTTAATGCAACTGTTGTATTTCTCGGATAGATCTTTCCAACGAGATATCATATGCCTAAAATGGAGATCGTATGCAAAAGTTACGACCCCGAGAAGTTGATGTACAGACTTACCCAAACGGGGCCCACATGACTTTTGGCGCTTCATCTCCTAGGGTTAGGTTTTTGGATGTTTAGGGTTTTTGAAACTCCTGTTTATTGTAAAAAGTCCTTGAGAGCCTCATTGTAATGATATTCTTGCAAATGAGCGCATTCGTCACATCTCTTCTCAGAGATAAGCTACCACCATTCCAACAAGCTTGTTTTCCGTTGCATTTTACAGTTTCAGCTTTTTTCCTTATTAAATAGAAAACCAGTTTTACTGTATCTCTGTTATTATGTGTTAAGCATATGGTAATAATCTATAGTCATTTCGTTCTTCTCATAAAATCCAGATCAGTGGTATCAGAGTGGTCTACTCCTTGTCATCTTAATGCATGTCCCCAACGAGGTCAGAGTACAAAGATTTGGGTCTCGAGCTTGTTTCTCTTGAGGAAAAAATCTCTCGCACACCTAAGAGACCTATCATGGAAGGAGAAAATAAGGATGACAGGATAGGAGATCCTTTCAAAATGTTGATTGAGGAAGCCCTCATGCAACATAGGAACGAGATGATGGATAATTTCGCTCAAATCCTTCAGCGACTACCAACAAGTGACGCATCTTCTTCAAGTAGAGGAACCGCCCCCTTCAAGGTACAAATAAACTTAGATATTCCTATATTTGAAGGTCAGATAGATGCAGATGTTGTAGACAAGTGGTTGAATCTACTAGAATGGTATTTCTCTATCCATAACTTTTCGAATAGAGAAAAGATTACTTTTGCACTCCTCAAAGCCGTTTCCCATGTCAAAGATTGGTGGGAAACTTTTTGTGAGAAAAAGGAAATAGAGGAACCCTCATTATTTACAGTCACAGCCACCTGGGAATCCTTCAGGGATTCTATTAAGGAAAAATACTACCCTGTCGGAAGTTATGATGACTTGTATACCAAATGAACCACACTGTGGCAAGAAAGAGACCAAGCAGTGCCAAATTTCACAAATATCTTCCATACCTTGCGCACCAAGCTGGGTATCAAAGATTCAGAGAGACATCTGGTGCTCAAGTATCATGGTGCTCTGCATAGATACATCTATACCTAAATGGAATTTCTGGACATCTCATCCTTGGGTGCGGCCTACCGATATGCCATCAAAATCAAGCAGAAGCTCAAACAAAAGACGCGACAATTTGGGTCGGGGAACCCCTCACAACAAAATCCAGGAAAGGGCAGCCCCAACCCACAAAAAAAAGGACAGAGAAAAGATGGATAGTATCAAGACAACCAATCCAATATGTAAGCAAAGAAGGACACCGAAAAGACAAAGAAAGATATCAGGAAGTGGTGCAACTTCCATAAGAGCCCTTAGCATAACACTGTTGACTATTGCTCAAAGCAGACGTTGGTGGCCGAAGTGAAAGCCTATGAATCAGATGCGGGTTCTAACTCTGATTCAGAACCAGAAAGGGGAAGACAAATTATTGACGCGGAACCCAATGCCACTGTTGCTACCACCAAGCTCTAGCATGGTGAACCAGACAAGCCAAAAGAAGGAGAGCACCTATTCCATTCACAGATGTGGGTAAAAGGCACCCCACTGCACTTCATCATTGATAGTGGTAGCCAGAAGAACCTGATCTCAGCAGAGGTCATCAAGCAGTTGGCCCTGCCGACAATGCTACACCCACAACCCTACACCATTGGATGGCTCCACCAAGGAAGCGATCTTTGCGTCAGCCAACAGTGTCGACTGTCGTACGAAATCAAGCTCTTCAAAGATGAGGTATTGTGTGATGTTGCTCCTCTCAAAGTTTGTGATGTTCTTTTGGGCCAACCTTATTTATGGAAATGTCATGCCATATATGAGTCTAGGCCTCATAGTGTTATTATTACTTTGAATAGGAAATTGTACAGGATACCTGAGGTTGTCCCACCTAGTGCTATTTCCTTGATCTCTGCTAAGCAATGCAGGAAGGTCATCTCTCAGACGGGGAAGTTTTTCATCTTCGTGATCCTCTCTTAGAATGAGAGAAAAATCACAGCCACATCCAGGGTCTCTACAGCCAACCTCTCCACATAGCAGAAGCAAGTAGACAAGGTCATGGAAGAATACTCAGATATCTTCTCCTCACCTACTAGGGTACCTCTGCACTACCAGGTCAAGCACCCCATCAATATGACCCCCGACGCACCGCTTCCCAATGGGCCAGTCTATCGTCGCTCTCTGTTAGAGAATGAGGAGATCAAGCAACAGATCCAAGAATTTATCCACAAGGGGAACATCCATCCTAGCTCATCACCTTGTGGGAGCCCAATCATGTTGGTATAGAAGAAAGATGGAACCTAGTGACTTTGCATTGATCATCGGGCTCTAAATAAAATTATAGTCAGAAACCGGTACCTGATTCCCCAAATTGATGAACTCCTTGATCAACTCATGGGGGCCAAATACTTCAGTAAGCTTGATCTAAAGTCTGGCTACCACCAGGTCCCGATAGAACAAACAGATGTGTGGAAGACCACCTTCAAGTCAAAGGAATGCATTTTTTAATGGTTGGTCATGCCCTTTGGTCTAACAAATGCTCCAACTACTTTCATGAAGATGATGGATGATATCCTACAACCATTCACCAACACTTTCGTAGTGGTGTATCTTGATGACATTCTCATTTACAACAAGACTTGGGCCGAACACTTGCAACATATTCAACACACCCTGTGGCAACACAAGCTATACGCCAACTTGGAAAAATGCTCCTTCAACATGCACATGGTACATTACCTAGGCTACATCATTGATCAACATGGTGTACATGTGGATCCAACCAATATCCATGTCATCTGTGACTAGCCAACCCCAACCACACTCACTGAGCTTCAAATATTCTTGGGCCTTGCCAATTTCTACAACAGGTTTGTGTTGGGATTCTCTCATATTACATGGGCCCTTAGCCAAATAACCAGGGGTGGTGGTAAGGAAAAAAATTTGTGGGGCCGGCACCAACAACAAGTGTTCAATGATTTGAAGCAGCACTTGTGCTCAGCCCCAGTACTTTCACTACCATACCTGTAGCATCCCTTTGATATTGAGACTGATGCTTCAGACTATGCTGTGGGTGTCGTTCTCATGCAGCATGACCACCCCGTGGCCTATCATAGTACGACACTATCATATGTTGTTCGTAAGTACCCTACTTACAACAAAGAAATGTACTCCATTATGAAAGCCTGCCGCCAGTGGAGACATTACATTCTTGGGAGGGAGACAGTCATCCACACTGATCATAATCCATTGCAGTTCATCCATACACAAGGAAAATTATAGAATTATTGCCATCAAAAGTGGTCCACATACTTGTAGCAATTCCACCTCAACATCAAGTATAAAATAGAAAGCACCAACTCTGTCGTTGATTGCCTCAGCAGACCACCATTCGTGGCACTCACCACAGTGATAGACTCCTACGTGTTGGCAAATATGTAACAAACATCGAATGGCTTGAGTACAGGAAGAATGTACAGAGGATTGTTAGCATATTTATAGGCAACATATACTTGTCATTGATGGCAAGTACAATAGTGGTGATGGCTTGAGTACAACAACGATGATTAGTAGTGCAACAATAATCGAGAGGAGAAGAGTCAGTGATCGCTGGATCCCATTCAAATTTCCTGAAAGAACAAGGGCCATCAGATCTGAATGAAGACAAGACGAGTGCACTGAAGAGGAGGATAGAGCTCAGTCGTTATATCCAAGCGCAAGACCTGACCATCGTTGGATCAAGGATAACCTGCACGCTCTTTAAAGTACAAGGAGAAGTAGGTGTAATCGTGATTTGCAAAATTGCGACTTCATCTGAGCCGTCAAATCAAGATTGATTCTGGATCATTGATTCCAGTCCTTTTTGGAGTTTCGGGGATCGAGAGTTGGACATGTCAAATATTATTGACATCAGGAATCCCGATATCGCGATATGAGGAATCACGATGTAATCTGAGCCGTCAAGATCTAGGTTGATCTGAACCGTTGGATCCAGCCCATGTCGGAGTTTTGGAAATCAAAAGATTGAGAAGTCAGAGACTCTCAACATTAGGAGTCCTGAATTGCCAAAATGAAAAATCCCAAAACAAGACACATCAGCAAACCTAATAACACGTGGCACAACCAAGCAATGAAAAGTGTCAAGCTGATTCAATATTTCAGGATCATATAGGTCACGAATCTGAGTGACACATGGAAGTTACCAACACATGTCAATTCACGTGTGACATCAGTAGGTTTACACCATGTCGGAGTTTCACAGATCGAGTGTTGGAAATGTCAAAGTCTATTGACAACAGGAATTCCGATATCGCGATATGCAAAATCACGACCTAATTGCGACCGTCAGATCAAGCTCAGATATGGACCGTTGATCCGAATCCTTATCAGAGTTTCGTGAATCGCAACATCAAGAGGAAAAGAAAACAATGCAACAAGAAATGTGAAATCACGATATGCGAAATCGCGATTCAATCGCAGCCGTCAAAGTCAAGATCAAACCTCGACCATTGATCAAACTCCATATCGGAGTTTCACGAATCACAACATAGAGAGGAAAAGAACACAATGCAACAAGAATGTTGATTTCACGATATGCGAAATCGTGATTGAATCTGAACCGTCAGATCAAGAAATGATCTGGACCATTGATCTAACTTCTTCACGGAGTTTCAGGGATCGGGATTTGTAAGTGATAAAAACTCTGAACGCCAAGAGTGTCGAAATCGCGATGTGTGAAATCTCGATTGGATCTAAACTGTCAGATCAAGAAATGATCTAGACCATTGATATGACTTCTTCATGAAGTTTCAGGGATCGAGATTTGTAAGTGACAAAAACTATGAACGCCAAGAGTGTCGAAATCGTGATGTGTGAAATCTCGATTGGATCTGAACCATTGGATCAAGTATTGATCAGAGGGTTACTGTTCTCTCTCACAGTTAACTCCTGAGTTTGGAATCTGTTAGCAAAACGGACTCATGATTGCAAATCAGTTAGCGTTTCAGTTGGTGTTTCAGTTGCTCGGACAGTTGTCTTGTTTTTGACTAAGGAATTGGGAAGTTGAACTGTCGTGTAGGTGTGTATAAAAGAAGATGAGAAAGACTGTGTACGGTTGGATGTTCTGAATGATAAAACAATGAAACCATTAAGAAAAGGAAAATGAGAAAATGTGCAGAAGGATATTGAGCATATGCGCAATGTGAGATGAAACACAAAGAAGAATAACGGAACAAGTTGAAGCAGAGAAGAATGAGAGAACAAGTTGATGCAGAGAATACCTTTTGATCAGACAGAGGAAGAGAAGAGAAACAGAATAGTGTGCAGAAGACCAGATTTACAGAACAAAGAAAGATTGGTAAGAACTGATTTATCTGTGAACTTGAATGTTTATTTATCCATTTATATTCTAGGGAGGTTGGGAGGTGCTAGGGAGGACTGTTGTCCTCAGAGGTTCAAGTGGGAGCTTGAACACAGGAAGTTGTAGCTTCCATCTAGTCACAACCAAAGAAACAAGGGTGGCAGGGTGGTGCTAGGGAGAATGAGTGTTCTCTGTTATACAGGTTGGATCCTGTGTAACGGGAAGTTGGTGCTTCCATCCAGTTGGTGCTGGAACATTCAGGAAGTTGGTGCTTCCATCCAGTTGGTGCTGGAATATTTAGGGAGTTGGTGCTTCCTTCTAGTGTGTGCTAGAGAAACCAAAGAGTTGGTGCTCTCAAACAAGTTGCAGCTTGTAAAACAAAGGTTGCAGCCTCACATTGAGTTGGTGCTCAATTATAGATGATGTACAAAACTTAAAAGACTGCCTATCATTTCGAGGAAGAAGAGGTTTTCTCCCTTTATGGTTTCCTCGTGAAAAATCTGTCTCTGTGTATACTTTATGTGTGACTATTGTTCTTTACCTTTACTTTCCATATGCTATATATTGTTGATGACCACATGAAGAAAGATTAATAATTTTTTAACAGACTTAAAATTGTTTAAGCTCACTTACAACTGATTCACCCCCCCCTCTTAGTTGTATTAATAATTCCAACAATTGGTATCAAAGCGGGTTCCTTTTATTCAAAGGTATATCTGTAAGCTTAAACATGACAAGCCATGAAGGGACTTCAGCCTCTAAGCCCCCTCTGTTTGATGGAACAAATTTTGCCTTTTGGAATATTAGAATGAGAACATACTTAATGGCCTTGGGTGCTGATGTTTGGGATGTAGTAGACACTGGTTATACAAAGCCTGATGTGCTAGCCTCCAAGGATGATAAGTTAGAATTTAGCTTTAATTCTAAGGTGATGAATGCTATCTTGAATGGACTTGCTGAAGCTGAGTTTATAAAGGTGATGCATCTTGATACTGCCAAAGCAATGTGGGATAAACTTGTTAACATTTATGAAGGGAATGAGAAAGTAAAAGATGCCAAACTTCAAACATACAGATTGAAATTTGAACAACTAGAAATGAATGAAGATGAAACAATTAGCAAGTATTTTTTAAGAGTTGAAGAACTTGTAAATGCCATGAAGGGTCTTGGTGAGAAGTTTGATGACCCACTCTTAGTTCAGAAGATTTTGAGATCTTTGCCTGATAAATTTAATCCAAAAGTCTCTGCAATAGAAGAATTAAATGATCTTAAAACTATGTCCATTGATCAACTTCTAGGAACTCTAACTGCATATGAAATGAGAATTAACAAAGAAAAATCCAATACTAGAGAAGCATCTTTTAAAGCAAATAAGAATACTGATTCAGAATTAGATGATATTGAGGCAAAATTTGTGAGAAGGTTAAAGAAAGGATCAGGAAAATATCAAGGGAAGTTTCCTTTCAAATGTTTTAACTGTGGTAAGATAGGTCATTTTGCATCCAAGTGTCCCCATCAGAAAAAGGACCAGAACTCTGATGACGAAAAGAAGTACAAATACAAGAAATATAATAAGAAGAAAAGTTTGGTTGCAAATAATGACAATTCCTGAGAAGACACCGATAATGACTCATCCTGTGAAGATAAGGAAAATGATTTCATTCTTATGGCCAAGGAGGATTATGATAATAAAATCACAGGAAATGATGAGAATGATGAAGAAGCTGTGGTCGATTTGGAAGGAGAATTGATCAGTGCATTGGAAGAAGTTGATAGACTCAGAACCAAGAACAGAAAACAAAAACTATTGTTGATACAGTTCGATAAAGACAACAAAAAACCTGATGAAGACCTTGCTCTGCTGAAGGTGGAATTAGAAGAGGAAAAGAAAATAGAAGACATACTGAAACAACAATTGTCAGAGAATAAAGTCAGGTGTGAAGCCTTAGAAGAAGAGATAGTAAAAACTAGAAAAGAAATGGAGAAATTTAAAGGATTGTATCATCAAAATCTGCCAAGTATTAAAGCCTCAGAAGAATTAACCTCCATTCTAAATCAGCAAAAAAATTCAAAGTTGAAAGTTGGATTGGGATATGAAGAAGGGTCAAGTAGTGATCATCCAAGTAATACATAATCTATCAAGTTTGTCAAATCCTCAAACATTGGCAACATTCACTCTGTAGAAACAAAGAAGGAAAATCAGCCACCAAGAAGAAATGAAAGAAAAAGCCCCAGACCTGAACTTATGGACCAGAAAGATTATTGGCATGACAGAAGTCGACCTCCTCAAGGAAGACAGATTTTTTTAAGGTACAAAGATTTTTTCTATGGTTATTGTTTTCTCTGTTCTAATTTTGGTCACAAAGCTATAAACTATTCTTTAAGATTTAGATATGAACAATCAAGATATACAATGAATAACTATCTTCCACAACAAAGATTGAGACAACCAAGCAACAAAAAACCATTGATTATAAATCATGTAATGACTGGGAGAAGGACACAGATGAAACACAACAATAGATATGAGCATAACAATCGTTATGATCTATTATTCAATGAACCAGAATGTTACAACTGTCATAATTATGGTCATAAAGCTGCAGACTGTCGCTTAAGGAAATACAATTCAGATTCAATCTCCACTACTGAAAATGTCAATGTACGGAAGAATAAAGTAGACGACAAGTGTGGACTAGTGCTATCAGCCCAAAGGAAAAATAATCCCTAGTATATTGACAATGGATGTTCTAAGCACATGACTGGAGACAGAAGTAAGTTTCTAACTCTAAGTGATAGAAAATCAGGTAATGTAACTTTTGGAAATGATGCACCTGGAAAGATAAAAGGTAAAGGAATTGTAAATTTGTGTAACGGAAAAAGAAAAGATCAATATGTGTTTCTTGTAGAAGATTTTAAACATAATCTACTTAGTGTCAGTCAAGTCTGTGACCGAGGGTGTGAAGTCGTATTTACCTCTAAAGACTGTAGAATAAAAACTGTGGATTCAGGTCAGCTAGTTGAAAAAGGTTTAAGAACTGAAAACAATGTCTATGTACTAAAAGAAGAAGAAGAAGAATGCCACTTAAGCAAATATGATGAAAGTTGGTTGTGGCATAGGAGACTAGGTCATCTAAATTTTGATCACATAATCAAACTCAGAAATAATGGGGCACTAAAATATCTTCCGAAGATATCAAAGCCATATGACTATGTTTGTAAATCCTGTCAGAAAGGAAAGCTTACTCGCACTCAATTCAAATCTAAGAACTTCCCCTCAACAGAGAAACCTCTCCAGTTAGTAGATATGGATATATGTGGTCCATCAAGGAAAGAAGGTACAGGAAAAGAAAAATACTTTATGTTGATTATTGATGACTATTCTAGACTAACTTGGGTTGCCTTTTTGAAGGAAAAATCTGAAGCATTTGAAAAATTCAAAGTATTTAAGGCTCCGACTGAGAATCAAACAGGAAAAAGATTAAAGGTAGTAAGGTCTGATATAGGAGGAGAATTTAGCTTAGGGAACTTCAAAGAGTTATGTGATAAGCATGGGATCAAAAGAGAGTACACAATTCCAAGGACTCCACAGCAAAATGGAGTTATTGAGAGACAGAATAGGTCAGTATAGCAAATGGAAAGATCAATGATGAATGAAAGGAACATACCTCAGACATATTGGGTGGAATAAATACATACAGTTGTTCATATCCTTAACAAATCTCATCTCAGACCACACAGTGACAAGACTCCTTATGAACTTTGGTTTGGAAGACCTGCTTCAATCAAGCATTTTAAAGTTTTCGGGAGTACATGTTATATCAAGAACAATGACGAAAATATTGGAAAATATGATGACATGGATGATGAAGGTATCTTCTTGGGTTATGATACAAATAGTAAAGGATATATATGCTACAATAAAAGACTGCACAAACTAGTTGATTGTATAGATATAAAAGTTGATGAAGAAATCCCAGTCAGAAATATAAGCAGTACTGATTCAAGAACAAAAGATACAATTGAAGATGAAGATTAACAGGCCCAAGGATCAGAAAGTGAAGAGTCTGGATCAGATGAAGATACGAATATTCAAACTGACACAAATAAGCAGAAAGAAGCAAAATCACCTCTCAAAATTATTAGAAAGAATCATCCTGAAAATCAGATAATTGGGGATATAAATGAAGGAGTTCAGACAAGGAGGAAATTGATTAAAGACTTAGAACAATCACATGTTTCTTTTTTATCTATGGCTGAACCTAAAATTTTTGAGGAAGCTAGTCAGGAAGATAATTGTATTAGAGCAATGAATGAAGAGCTTGATCAGATTGAGAAGAACAATACTTGGGAGCTTGTCCCTAGACCTGAAAATAAGAATGTAATAGGTTCCAAATGGGTGTTCAAGAATAAAATGAATGAAAAAGGACAAGTTGTTAGAAA
>ML805566.1:55461-71809 GCA_009831015.1 Picea engelmannii
AAATTTCTACAAGAAAAAGGGTTCAAGAAAGGTACTGTTGACAGTAACCTTTACATTAAGTCTGAAGGTGATAATTTACTAGTTGTTTTGGTTTATGTAGATGATATTATTTTTGGCTGTACTAATGAATCATTTGTCCAGTGTTTTTCTAATTCTATGCAAACAGAATTTGAAATGTCCATGATAGGAGAACTATCATATTTTCTTGGCTTACAAGTAAAACAAAGCTCTGCAGGAATTTTTGTTTGTCAAGAAAAATATTTGAAAGAGATGTTGAAGAAATTCCAGATGGAAGATTCCTCTATAGTTAGCACACCTATGGTGGTTGGTTCCAAGCTGAGTAAAGATGATATCTCACCTGATGTTGATCAAAGAACATATCACTCTATGATAGGCAGTCTTCTGTACATCACAGCATCTCGTCCTGATATAATGCAAGTTGTTGGAATGGTAGGTCGTTTTCAGTCTGCCCCTAAACAAAGTCATTTGGTAGCTGTCAAAAGGATATTTAAATACTTGAAGGGAACAATGACTTATGGTTTGTGGTATCCTAGAAATAAGAATTTTTAGTTAACTTCTTATTCAGATGCAGACTGGGCAAACTGTATTGATGAGAGAAAAAGCACCAGTGGAGGATCATTTTTCCTAGGTGACTCATTAGTTGCATGGCTTAGTAAGAAGCAAGGATCTATTTCATTATCCACTACAAAGGCAGAATACATTGCTGCTGCTACTTGTTGCACACAAATCTTATGGATGATACAAACTCTTGCAGATCTGAAGATAACCTACACTGATCCTATTCCAATTCATTGTGATAACACCGGTGCCATTAGTGTCTCCAAGAATCATGTTCTTCATTCCAAGACTAAGCATATTCCAATCAAGTACCATTTTCTCAGAGAACAAGTTACAAACAGAACTGTTCAACTAAATTATATACCTTCTACATAACAAATTGTTGATATATTTACTAAACCATTAGCATGGACCCCTTTTGGATACCTTCATCAAAAGTTGGGGGTTATAATCTCTTGTGTCTAATCTGTTCACCTGGTAAGGGGGAGTCCTTATTGAATATCTGGTGTATTTCCAAAATGCTTATAGTCGACAGGGGGAGTATGTTTTGCGACAAGATCAGGGGAAGAATGTTTCTTCTTTGACATTGATGTCAAAGGGGGAGAAAAGAGTTCAGGAGAGTTGAGTCTGAATGCATGTGGGAGAGTTGAGTCCAAATGCATGTGGGAGTTGAGTTCGAATGCATGTGGGAGAGTTGAGTCTGAATGCATGTGGGCGCTTGTGTTGCCATCAAATGCATGTGGGTGCTTGGGTTGCCATCAAATGCATGTGGGTGCTTGTGTTTCCATCAATGCCAAAGGGGGAGATTGTTGGAAAATATGTAACAGACAGGAAATGGCTTGAGTACAGAAAGAATGTACATAGGATTGTTAGCATATTTACAGGTAGCGTATACTTGTCATTGATGGAAATTACAGTTGTGGTGATGGCTTGAGTACAACAACGATGATTAGTAGCGCAACAATAATCAGGAGGAGAAGAGTCAGTGATCGCTGGATCCCATTCAAATTTCCCAAAAGAATGAGGGTCGTCAGATTTGAATGAAGACAAGACTAGTGCACTGAAGAGGAGGACAGAGCTCAGTCGTTAGATCCCAGCACAAGACCCAACCATATTTTGATCAAGGATAACCTGCACACTCTTTAAAGTACAAGGAGAAGTGGGTGTAATCGTGATTTGCAAAATTGTGACTTCATATGAGCCGTCAGATCAAGATTGATTCTGGACCATTGATTCCAGTCCTTGTCATAGTTTCGGGGATCAAGAGTTGGACATGTCAAATATTATTGACATTAGGAATCCCGATATCGCAATATGAGGAATCGCGATGTAATCTGAGCCGTCAAGATCTAGGTTGATCTGAACCGTTGGATCCAGCCCATGTCGGAGTTTCAGAAATCAAAACATTGAGAAGTCAAAGACTCTCAACATTAGGAGTCCCCAATTGCCGAAATGCGAAATCCTGAAACAAGACACGTTAGCAAACTTAATAACACGTGGCACAACCAGGCAATGATAAGTGTTAAGCTGATTCAATATTTCAGGCTCATATAGGTCACGAATCTGAGTGACACGTGGCAGTTACCAACACGTGTCAATTCATGTGTGATGTCAGCAGGTTTACACCATGTCGGAGTTTCACAGATCGAGTGTTGGAAATGTCAAAGTCTATTGACCACAGGAATTCCGATATCGCGATATGTGAAATCGTGATGTAATTGCGATCGTTAGATCAAGCTCAGATCTGGACCGTTGATTCGACTCCTTATCGGAGTTTCATGAATCGCAACATCAAGAGGAAAAGAAAACAATGCAACAAGAAATGCAAAATCGCGATTCAATCGTAGCCGTCAAAGTCAAGATCAGACCTGGACCGTTGATCAAACTCCATATCGGAGTTTCGCGAATCGTGACATAGAGAGGCAAAGAACACAATGCAACAAGAATGTCGATTTCGTGATATGTGAAATCACGATTGAATCTGAACCGTCAGATCAAGAAATGATCTGGACCGTTGATCTGACTTCTTCACGGAGTTTCGAGGATCGAGATTTGTAAGTGACAAAAACTCTGAACGCCAAGAGTGTCGAAATCGTGATGTGTGAACTCTCGATTGGATCTGAACCGTCAGATCAAGAAATGATCTGGACCGTTGATCTGACTTCTTCACGGAGTTTCGAGGATCGAGATTTGTAAGTGACAAAAACTATGAACGCCAAGAGTGTCAAAATCACGATGTGTGAAATCTCAATTGGATCTGAACCGTTGGATCAAGTATTGATTGGAGGGTTACTGTTATCTCTCACAGTTAACTCCTGAGTTTGGAATCTGTTAGCAAAACGGACTCATGATTGAAAATCAGTAAGTGTTTCAGTTGGCGTTTTAGTTGCTCGGACAGTTGTCTTTTTTTTGCCTAAGGAATTGGGAAGTTGAACTATCATGTAGGTGTGTATAAAAGAAGATGAGACAGAATGTGTATAGTTGGATGTTCTGAATGAGAAAACAATGAAACTGTTAAGAAAAGGAAAATGAGAAAATGCGCAGGAGGAGATTGAGCATATGCGCAGTGTGAGATGAAATGCAGAGCAGAATAACAGAACAAGTTGAAGCAGAGCAGAATGAGAGCACGAGTTGATGCAGAGCATACCTGCTGATTAGACAGAGGAAGAGAAGAGAAACATAATAGTTTGCAAAAGACCATATTTACAGAACAAAGAAACATTGGTAAGAACTGATTTATCTATAAAGTTGAATGTTTATTTAGCCATTTATATTCTAGGGAGGTTGGGAGGTGCTAGGGAGGACTATTGTCCTCAGAGGTTCAAGTGGGAGCTTGAACATAGGAAGTTGCAGCTTGCATCTGGTCGCAGCCAGAGAAACAAGGGTGGCAGGGTGGTGCTAGGGAGAACAAGTGTTCTCTGTTATACAGGTTGGAGCCTGTGTAACGAGAAGTTGGTGCTTCCATCCTGTTGGTGTTGGAACATTCAGGAAGTTGGTGCTTCCATCCAGTTGGTGCTGGAATATTCAGGGAGTTGGTGCTTCCTTCTAGTGTGTGCTAGAGAAACCAGAGAGTTGGTGCTCTCAAACAAGTTGCATCTTGTAAAACAGAGGTTGTAGCCTCACATTGAGTTGGTGCTCAATTATAGATGATGTACAGAACTTAAAAGACTACCTATCATTTCGAAGAAGAAGAGGTTTTCTCCCTTTATGGGTTTCCTCGTGAAAAATTTGTCTTTTTGTATACTTTATGTGTGACTGTTGTTCTTTACCTTTACTATCCATATGTTGTATATTGTTGATGACCAAATGAAGAAAGATTAATAATGTTTTAACAGACTTAAAATTGTTTAAGCTCACTTACAATTGATTCACCCCCCCCCTCTCAGTTGTATTAATAATTCCAACACTACGTCCATGAGACCACTAGATGGCCCCAACTCTATGAGATAGACCCAGACTTTTCCACCACCTACCAAATGTTGGGTGCAAAGGCAGTTGTCGATAATTTCCATCTTCAGGATGGGTTGTTGTGTCATCTGGGCCATATATGTGTTCCCTCAAGTGAGCAAGCGAAGTTGATCTGGGAAGCCCACTACAGCCGGGTGGCAGAACACTTCGGCATCGAAAAGATAGTGGTGATGATACAAAAACATTTCTACTGGCCGAAACTTCAATAGGAGGTCAACAAGTATATCAGGTATTGCACTACCTGTGCTATAGCCAAACCAACCACTAAGAAACAGGGCCTGTACACCTCTCTTCCTACTCCTGACAGACCATGGGAATCCATCTTAATGGACTACATGTCAGGCCTCTCATCCACCAAGCGGGGAAATGACTATTTTTTGTGGTTGTCGATTGCTTTTCTAAGATGGTGATTCTAGTTTCTTGCAAGAAGAGCATCACAGCAGAAGCCACTGCTAAGCTCTTCTTTGAACGAGTCTGGGTACATTTTGGAATCCCACAAACCATTGTCTCAGATCGAGATAGTTGATTTCTCATCACATTCTGGTCGAGCCTCTGGTCACTGCTGGACACCAAGCTCACCAAATCCACGGCCTTCAACCCCCAGACATATGGTCAAACCGAGGTCGTAAATCGAATGATTGTGCATATCCTGCGCATGTATAATTCCAAGCACCCTCACACATGGAATGAGAGTCTTCCCTATGTCCAGCATAGCTACAACCGAGCCCTGCATATCTCAACTGGCCATAGCCCCTTTCAGGTGGGGTTTGGATTCCAACCATTGGGTCCCATAGATGTTGCACTTCCCTTTGCAGTCACCTCGACCGACTCCTCTCCTATTCCAACTAAGGCTGACAAAGCCACCTAGTTCATTGAGAGGATCCAACACATCCACCAACAGGTTCAAGATATCCTACAGAAGTCCAATGACAAGTACAAGTAGCGCCATGATCAACATCGGGTTCCACATAAGTTTTAGGTGGGCGATAAAGTTTGGTTGCACTTGCAGAAAGAACGCCTTACAAGACCCTATCGAAAGCTTCGCCCACTCTGTTATGGATCATACACCATCACTAAGGTTTTTGGGGATAATTCTTTTGCACTAAACATTCCTCCTTTCCTTGGCCTACACCCAGTGTTCAACGTGGACCTCCTTCAGCCTTATTTCCCACGATTATTGGACACCTCAGACATAGCAGAACAACTGACACCAACATAGATCAACCCCGACTACATACAACAAGCATCCATTGATCATATTGTGGACACACAGATCAAGGGAACTCAACAACAAAGGATGCAACTTTATCGAGTCGTCAAAGCAGGGAAACTTTTGCACCAAGGCAAGTTTCTCACCCGGGGCCAAATTCAACAAAAAATTCCTCATCTAATGGGGGAACTCAATGCAATGGAGGCCATTTCTTCCTAAGGATGGAGGATTGATCTAGGTGGATATCAATGGCCACCCACCTTTTCTAGCTGGCTCAAAACAACTTTCTAGCAATTTTGATAATTTACTATTTTTAGGAGTTTTTTCGGGTCCTGAACTTCCGGAGCCGTTTTGAGGCCCTAAACGACGTTTTTTGGGGTATGTTGCGATTCAAAAATTTAATCATGAAATTTTATGCAAATTTTGTATTCCTCGGATAGATCTTTCCAACGGGCTATCATATGCCTAAAACAGAGATCGTATGCAAAAGTTACCACCCTAAGAAGTTGATGTACTGACTTACCCAAACGGGGCCCACATGCCTTTTGGCGCTTGATTTCCTAGGGTTAGGTTTTTGGATGTTTAGGGTTTTTGAAACTCCTGTTTATCGTAAAAATTCCTTGAGAGCCTCATTGTAATGATCTACTTACGAATGAGTGCAGCCATCACATCTCTTCTCAGAGATAAGCTGCCACCATTCCAGCAAACTTGTTTTCCATTGCATTTTATAGTTTCATCTTATTTCCTTATTAAATAGAAAACCAGTTTTACTGTATCTCTATTATTCTCTGTTAAGCATCTGGTAATAATCTGTAGTCATTTCGTTCTGCTCATAAAATCCAGATCAACTAGTTAACTCAACTAGGTGGCAGTTCACCCCCGTAACTGCCTGAGAGACTAGACTAGGTGGCAGTTCACTCCCGTAATTGCTGGTGTGTGTACAGATCACTCTAGACCACCACTATGGCTCATTAGTTACTCATGTATCCAATATCTATTGTAAATTATTCACTCTTTGAGTGTGGACAATGGTTAATGAGAATTCTTCTATTCTTTCTCTCCTGCTTCTTCTTTCTCAATTTCTCTTTGCAAATGTGTGTAGTATTTTCTAGCTAGATCTATTATGTGCAGGTTCAACACATTTACATGGTATCAGAGACGACAGACTACTAAGTAAAAGCTACACCAAATTATTTTTTTGCAGGTGCAAAAGATTGAAGACATCAAAAATATGGATTATTTGTCGGAAATACTTCTCACACCTCATAACTATTTTGAATGGAAGAAAAAAAATTATGCTTCTTCTCAGATGCAAAGGATTGTACCAAATAACTATGGCAATGGAAGTAGAGCCTGATTTTTCCGATGAGAAAAATGATTTTCTCAATAGACAAGATATGGCCATAGGATGTATCCTTCATTTTATTTCTCCTGAAATTCTCCATCAAGTATGTGATGTCACACAAGGCTTCACTCCAAATGAATTGTGGGCCATATTGGAGGTTCTATTTGGTAATAAAGATTATTGTGAATATTGCATGCAAGGGATTGGAAAGATAGAGCCAGAAGAGAAACTGTCAGAAGCTCAAGCCTCTTATTCTGAAGAGTCTTCTACACAAGTTTTTGCACAAATTTGTATTCCATTAATTGAAGATGATGTCTACTCCATTTAAGATTTGTTTTTTGAATTTCATGTGGAATATATATGGCATGCATCTCAGGGGTCACATGCAGACACTTTTCCATTAGCAATGCATGCATCTCAGGAGACAAAAAGACAGTTGTGCACATCAGACTCCATTATGATATTTTCTTAGCCAAATTTGCAGAACAAATTGGATATTTGATTTCCTCTCGGGAAAATATCCAATTTCAAAAAAAAAAATCATCCGAAACAGAGTCCAAAAAGTGAAGTTATGATCGTTTTAAAATTAACAAAATTTCAGCATTTTTCCAGAAACAGCCGCACGGTTTTCAAAGTTTTATCCAAAATTTATTTAGATATTGTTCATTACAAGAAGAGAAAGTGGATATGTGTGGACATATCAATGATGCATCTACTTCATCATATCCATGCAGACATCTACATCTTCAACAAAATCTTCAACGAGCACAAATTTGCATAGTTGCGAGCTCTTCTTGGAGTGAAGGACAATGTTGCTTAGCAACTGGTATTTGTTCCTTCTCATTTTTTTTTATGAAATGTAATTTGAGGGGGGGGGGATTTCCCATGATTTTTTACTTCTTTCCTCATTTATTCTAGTGTATCTTTTGTATTTGGGTACCTAACATGGCCTCGTAGCCAAGACCCATTCTTTATTTTCACCATAGTGATGTTCAGGGCGGGTGTTGGAGTTACTTTACACACACCTATGATTTATTTTTCCTAAGGTTATTCCTTGTTTATTATTCATAATGAGTCATTATCCAGTCTCCTATATTTTTGGGGAGAATATTCTCTTTCAGTTGACACTTCAGTTTGACTAGTTGAGTTTTGTCACCATGCAACATTGGGATCATCACCATGCTAATGTGCATTTGCCTTGGGGTCATCACCAGACTGACGCATTACCCATGATTTCCTGAGTTAACTCCTCACAAATCTATATTCAGTTAGTTAATTGGAGACTAGTTGACTAGTTAAATCAACTAGGTGGCAGTTCACTCCCATAACTACCCAAGAGACCAGACTAAGTGGAAGTTCACTCCCGTATCTGCTGGTGTGTGTCCAAATCACTCTAGACCACCATTATGGTTCATTAGTTACTCATGTATCCTATATATATTGTAAATTATTCACTCTTTGAGTGTGGACAATGGTTAATGAGAATTCTTCTATTCTTCCTCTCCTTCTTCTTCTTTCTCAATTTCTCTCTGCAAATGTGTGTAGTATTTTCTAGCTAGATCTATTCTGTGTAGGTTCAACACATTTATAGCTACAAGTTCCACTTTATTTGGTTATTGATATTAATATCATTTTTTAGTTGGGAGATGCTGGAGGGAGTGAAATTCCTAGAATTTGAGCCATCAGAACCACTGGCTGTGAGGTTCACCACATTATGGTATACAAGAGACATGGAAAAGCAATGGAAATCAAATGCGTTGTTCCACACCTATTACTTACAACTCAAGAGTGCCATTGAATCATTCCCCCGAATGACCCCGAACACCTTTCATACCTATAGGCCACTAGAAAAGTTTCATGTAAACCTTCACTTCATTTACATCACTGCGTGGAGGGACGAAAGAAAGGAGGAGTTACAGTCCTATTAAAAATTGATTGATGAAGACATGGAGGAGATAACCAAGGAATGGCCCGCTAAGTTCCTTATACTATTTGAGAAGACATATATTTTTGACCCCGACATCATCGGAAGCCCTTTGGTCACCCATATCGAGTATGAGGGACCAAGCAACACAAAGAAAAAGAAGAAAAAGGAGGAAGTGCAAGACATAGACAGTGAGGAAAAGAACAATGCATCGGAGGAAACTGCGTCTAAATCACCTACAGGAGGAGGAGAAAATAAAGTAAACCAAGAGGAGGAAGGGGAAGAATACAAACAAGAATAAGGAAAAGTAACATCACCAAAGGATCCTCTTACAGAAGTTGAGACGTCTAAGAAAAGGAAGGGTTCTCTGCATAAACCCTCAGCATGGAAGAAGTGCCAAGCCAATAAGCCTCAATCACAGAATGTGCTCACCACGGATGATGTTGATCTCATCATTGCAGTTGTATAAGATTCTTCGGAGAACATATTGAAGTGACATGAATCCAAACAAGAAACATTGTATGAAAGGATTGAGAAAGAACTGAAAGACATCGAGCAAGCTATTCAGTCGAGCCGCGCAGTGTCCACTATGCCATATTTAACAAAGAAATTAGAAATAGGGGATGAGCCCACCCAACTATGCAGATTAGCAGATGCCATAGAGACTTGACTTCGTCAAGTCTAGGAGGAAAAGGAGCAGGCCACAAAGGCCTTGAGGAAAGAAAAGGAGGAGGCCTTAGAGAAACTTTGGGTTGCGCAACAAGAGATAGAGGACCTTTGGGCGAAGTTTGAAGAAGATAAGGAGAAAATCCAAAAATAGAATGACCAGCTACTTGCAGAGAAGACAATGGTCAGAGAGGTAGTAACTAGAGATCTTCACTCTGTGCTAGGATTTGTACAGATGGAATAAGAGACAACCGAGAGCCAAGTGGGGAATCTCACTGAGGATATTCATTAGCTCCAAGAAAGAGTATTAGAGCTATAACTTTAAGCATTTTTGAGAACTCCGTAAGAAGTAAGAGATCAATGGGAAGAAACTTCCAGGACTGCAACAGAAAGAATCAAGGCGTTTACCACAGAATGTAAGCAACTCAGTGCTTGAAGTGCGTAGACCTATGAGCACCTTGCAAAAGACCTAGAGCTGAGGGCATTGGAGGCACAACTCCAGGAGGCAAAGAAGTAGGCGTCGACTATGCAAGAACAGTTGAAGAAGCTTACGACAGTTGAGAAGATAAAGAGGTCGCAGGAGCATTGCACAGTTCAGCAACAAGTAACTACCATCCAGAGCTGATTTATAGAGGTGACCCAGAGACTTCAGCAGGTGCAGGACGAAGCCTCAACCCTTTTTGAAGAGATCAAGGGAAAAGGTGCAAAACTGGAACAGGTGGTCATAACAATAGAGTAGCCCCTGGAAGGGCCTGTCACCGAGAAGGTACTTCAGGAGTTTGTTGAGCAAGAGGCTCTGGCGAAGCAGTAAGTTGAGGTAGCTCGAGCTAAGCTCGAGGCCTTCGAGGAACTATTGCCCAAATCAGAGTGACTCGAGATGAGTCACAGGTGAGTGTTGGGGGCCTGTTGGCCCTTGACCATTGTTTGAGGAAACACTGGTCATGTTTGACCATTTTTGGGACTTTGACAGGCTGGTCGAAGACAGAGCACCCAGGCGAAGCGCAGATCACAGGATCTCGCCCATTTTGTGGGATTTTTGGGATTTTAGGGTTTATTTAACGGGTATGGAATGTCGTCCCATGGGTTTACCCATGATTACGCCCATTTTTGTAATGTATAAATAAGTATCTAGGTGATGTAAGTAAAGTGTCAGTTGGTTACTATCCATTGATCGGCTTATTGCTTGGCTAGTTGGATTTGTGCACGAATGAGTTAAGACTTGCAGAGATAATTTCAACTGTTTTGTAAGTGATTTGTGTGCAGACAGTGTAAGGCTTGGTTATTTGATCTAATTTGGGGAAGGAGGATATGGTGAGGTGCACCCAGATCTCTTGTCCTTTGTGGAGTTGGATCTGTGGCTTGGTGCATGTAAGAATATTGGAAGAAGCTAATAAAGAAGAAGAAGAGTTGGTGGACGTAGTCCCACACTAGGGTGAACCATGTATATCCTTTGTTATTGTGCTTTGTGCTATGTGTTCATGATGGTTATGTTTATATTTTCTTATTGCATTGTTCTAGATGTACGATAGGTAGATTCATTGATGCTTAGTGCTTGATATATGAATAAATTATATATCTTCTCTGATGCTATGTGTTGAATGCTTAGATGTGTTTAATATTGATTACTATTGTGTTGATCTACAATTAGGATTAATTTGCGATGTGAATAAGAATCATAACCGAATACATACTATTGTCTAAGTTCTTCGTTGAAGTGTGTAATCACAGATCTATGCCCTAGCTAGGTTGTAGACACTTGAGTCCTGCAACCCCTATGCCTCTACCTCGGGTGAGACTTCATATGCTTTGTAGGTGTTGCCAAAAGGGCTGGTAGTTAGTGTTTTTTTGGTGCGTTGTTGAATCGTTGAACCCTGGGTCTACCCCTATGCCAACATAGCCCTCAGATATTCCAAAAATTGATGGCAAGCCTATAAAAGACTCGAGTGATCACATGAAAAATTTCCACTTATCATGCTCGTCAAACTCCCTATGAGACGACTCCGTACAGTTGCACCTTTTTCAATGCACTCTTATCGAGGGTGATGTGAAATGGTATATTGAGCTCGACCGCTCAAGGTATTCTTACTTTATCAACTTGGAGATGGTCTTCCTAAACCATTTCCAACTACTCGTGAGATATGATGGTGGTACCGAGGTTCTAGCCAAATTTGAGTAGACTAAGTTCGACCATATCTCTAATCACATCCGAGAATGGCGGAATCGAAAGAGATTGATTAAGGTACAGGTCCCACTGAATTTCTTGTTGGAGTGGTTCCTTAAGTCTTTGGTACCATTTCTATCCAAATATGTTGAAAATTCAGGAGTGTTTTCATAGGAGGAGGAAATAATGAGAGCATAACATCTCGAACTGATTTACTCTCAATTTGACTTATTCTATGAGATCTTGCCAGATGCACCACGGTCCATCCTCGACAAGGCCAAACAAAATTTTGGATCACATGCTGATGGTATAGTGGGTTTATCACAAGCAAAGTCCACTGATATGTTGTCAAATCAATTACAACAATTGTCGATACAACATATGGAAACAAGCCAGACCTCTGGTTCGACCGTTCCCCCTACCCAAATGTCAGACTTACACAATGTAAAATAGACGAACCCAAAGGCCAACCAACATCCTGAAGGAAAGAAAAAATAACATAACAAGAAGGGTAAAGGGGACAAAAAGGATAATAACAATGTTGGTTGGGGAAACACAGAGAAGATAAAGTCGAAGTATCTATCTAACCTTTGCACGAAAGACCATCCAACTCACCTATTCCCTTGACTTGTGAAGGCCCACAAGCTATTAGCATAGAAACAACCTGTTGTGTTGACAAACCTGTTTCCACATGGGAAAAGCATGGCTCAAGCCTCAGCATCTTCGAGAGTGGAACAGGGAAGTCAGGGACCCCTAGCATTTACTAGTAATACCTTGGTCACGAATGTTTACATGTTGAAAGGTGACGCTCATATAGCAACTAGGACCCGAGATTACGAAATGGTGGAATCTGTTGAAAAAGGTAAACAAGACTCAAACCCACCAGTTCCTCTCCATATTAAGAAGAATATGAGAGAAACAATGACACACATCCCGAAAGGGGCATTCAAGAAAGCTTCTCATAATCTGAACGTGAGGGCTTCCCAAAACTACTCTATTGCAGAAGATTTGGCACAAAGCCCTTGTGCCATGTCTGTTTTCGAGGTCCTATAGAACTACCCTTCACAGAGAAAGGCTTTGTTATATTCCTTGGGATATGGAGAGACTTGTAACCTAGGAGCGATCGTTCTCGATCCAACCGAATTGAAACCGTGTCTCCCTTACCATGTTGCATTTCAGATAGTAGTGGCTTACAACAAAAAATATTTTCCTCGGAATATCTTCCATACAGTGGTTGACGAGCGCACCTTGACTTGTGTGATGTCTTTGGCATGTTAGAAAGCCATTGGCCAACCTGTTTTATCTCCATCACCTACATTGCTTACTTCTTTCGACTGTCATTCACTCAGACCACATGGAATCATTCCTTCTTTCCCCGTGCAGTCAGGAGGGAATACCATGTGCATTGAAGTTGAAGTGGTCAATGCACCTCTTGAATACAACCTTTTGTTAGGAAGGAGTTGGACCTATGCAATGCATGCAGTGGTTTCCATATTTTTTCGGGTCCTGTTGTTTCCACATGAGGGTCAAATCATGACCATTGACTAGTTTTCCTTTTCCCGTCCTGACCCTTCATCGGGGGAATCCATGGTCCCAATGATTTATAACCCTCAGACTGGCACCATCAATGAAGGGGTTGGCTTGTTTCCATCATTGATGGGTACTTTTGATTACCCACCTCCTTCTGGTGATGTCAAGCTTATATCAGTTTCCCCTGACTAGCCTAGGGCTGAAATTTTTCAAATGTCGTCGTTTCGAATGAATTACTTTCATGATCTGTGGACTCTTCCTTCCTAATCAGCCTCTATGGAAAGGAAAATTCATTATGGAATGTCCATTCCCTTGTCCATGGTATAATTTTCATATAACATTGTCCAGTAAGCTTCGACCGACCCCGATCCAACTCCCACACAGGAGTTAGATCCAGTTATCGATTCTATTTGGGCTCGAGTTTCCCTTGCCACTACAACTTCTTTAGACCTAGTATATCCTTCAGATGAGGTTATTCTCAAGGAATTGACTAGTCCAAACAGACCCTGGGATGATTTCCATCATAGATCATATTTCCTCCCGGAGTTAAGAAGAATAGAGGCAGGTGAATTTGTTTTGACTATGACTAGAGATAGGTCATGTCCTATTAATCCTCTCACAACGCATGCAGTTTATGCTGAGGGTAATATGGAGAGTATCGTTGAAATGATCCCTATATATATCTCCAGAACCATTGGTGTCATTGGGAATGTTTTCTTCGAAGCAGATTGCTCCCCCAAAGAGATTTGAATCTATACAAAGTTATTTAAGGAATTCCATGACATTTTTTCCTCGTCTTACGAGGAAATGTCAGGCATTGATCCAAGAATCATCGAACATGAGATGATGACTTATACTAATGAAAAGTTGGTCTGACAAAATCTTTGTCTGGTGAATCCTCAAAAAGCGGCAACAATTAAGGCTAAAGCAGAGAAAATTATTAAAGTCAGTTTTATCTACCTCATACAATTGATAGAATGGGTGTCAAATCCCATTCCAGTTAACATAGAACAAGGTATGATCCACGTGTGCGTGGAATTCCATGATTTAAAAAAGGATTTTCTGAAAGATAATTTTCCCACCCCATTCATTGATCAGATTGTCGACAAATGTGCAGGCTGAGAGGTATTTTCATTCATGGATGGTTTTTCGAGATATAACCAGATTCGGATCAAACCTGAAGACCAACATAAAACAACTTTTATTTGTCCTTGGGGAACATTTTCATATCGTAAAATTCCTTTTAGCCTGAAAAATGTTGGAGCCACTTTTCAATGGGTGATGTTGTGGTATACCTAAGGAGGTAATATGGGGTACCTAGGGAGGTACCCAATGGGAATGTAGTTATGTGTTATTAGTGGAATTCATTTAATATATGGGAATGTGGTCATTCAATGTAAGGTGGACTAGGTCCACCATATTAATAAAGGCCCACTATGGTAGTTGGATGTAATAAATGTGAGAAAGCTCTCTAGAAGGTTCCCAGGAGATAGGGAGAGCTATATAAAGAAGTCTAGGCAATGTAATGAAACATAGAGAAGAATATTATGATTGTACAAGCAAGGATTGCTTGAGGAGTTTTATCCTTCCATAAGGATTAATATATGGTGTTACCCTACCTCAAGGGTTTTCTTTATTTCTTGTGTTCATGTTATGGTGAATGGTTTATGGTTTATTCTTGGTGTTATTGAAGTATATTTGCAGATCTGGTATAGGTACTTAACAATTGGTATCAGAGCACTTTCCTTGGCCAAAGAAGGGAATATTTGTTTTCTCTTTTTGCAGATTTTTTTTTTTTTTAGGGAAGAAAAAGAGGGCGGCACACTTCAAGTTCAGATCTAAAGTTTTACAAGCTGAATTTGGAAAAAAAAAAATGGATATTTGAATTCCTCTCGGAAAAATACCCAATTTCAAAAACAAAATCAGCCGAAACGGAGTTCGGGAAGTAAAGTTATGAGTATTTTAAATTCAGCAGTTTTTCAGGGTTTTTCCAAAAAAAACCGCGATTTTTTGTCGTAACTTATTGATCTATTTTTTGGATTTTTTTCATAGCAAGATGTATTTTACAGGGAAATTTTATGGCCCTAGTATTGAATCATTCATTAAAGAAAGAAAAACAGCATGGGGAGATTATTGTAACAGAGCGCTACTCGACTGGAGGTTGCCCCCTCGAAGAGGCCTGTGAACATTGCTATCTGAATCAAAGTGTTATTTCTGTTGCTATTTCGTATATCATTTATGTGTATTGTGAGGTTATGCTGGATATTTTTCTGTTATTCTGTCATTTCTAGCATTTCATTAATGAAATTGAAAAAATGGTCCAGGAACTCTTTACTGTCGGAGTCATCCGTCCTAGTACGAGCCCTTACTCCTCTCCAGTCATCATGGTACTGAAGAAAGAAGGTTCTTGGCGAATGTGTCCTGACTTATGTGCTCTCAACAAACTCACCATCAAAGACAAATTTCCCATTCCTGTCATTGATGACCTCCTGGACGAGTTGAGTGGCGCCCAATTCTTCACCAAACTTGATCTTCGCTCGGGCTATCACCAGAGACGTATGAAAGAGTCCGACATTCCCAAGACGGCCTTTCGCACTCATGAGGGCCACTATGAGTTTTTGTTCATGCCCTTTGGTTTGTGTAATGCCCCCTCCACCTTTCAGAGCCTCATGAACCATGTCTTCCACCCTTTTCTCCGTCATTTTGTCTTAGTTTTCTTTGATGATATCCTCATATATAGAAAGACATGGACAGACCATCTTACTCATGTGGATCAAGTTCTCAGCCTACTCTCTCAGCACCAGCTTTTCCTGAAATAGTCCAAATGTGATTTTGGTGCATCCGAAGTAGAATACTTGGGTCATCTGGTGGGAAAGGATGGCGTCAGGGTGGACCCAAAGAAGATTGAAGCTATGCAAGACTGGCCACACCCTAAGACTCTCAAAAGCTTGCGTGGATTTTTGGGACTCACAGGGTATTATCGCAAGTTCGTTAAGAACTATGGAAAGATTGTAGCACCTCTCATGGCTCTCCTCAAAAAGAACTCTTTCACTTGGACCCCAGCAGCTGCTCAAGCTTTTCAAACCTTGAAGACGACCATGTGCACCACTCCGGTTCTGGCCCTTCCTGACTTCACAAAGACATTTGTGTTGGAATGTGACACCTCAGGGAAAGGAATTGGCACTATCCTTATGCAAGAGGGTCGACCTTTGACCTTCACTAGAAAACAAATGTCTGAAAAGAATCTGGGCAAACCCATTTATGAAAAAGAAATGTTGGCGATTCTGCATGCCATTGAATTATGGCGTCCTTATCTCTTCGAGAAACGATTCCAAATTAAGACCGACCATCAAAGCCTCAAGTACTTTCTAGAACAACGCATTTCCTCCCAGGAGAAACAAAAATGGGTCACTAAGCTCTTTGGATATGATTATGAGATCATTTACAAGAAGGGAAAAGACAATG
>ML805566.1:79012-107551 GCA_009831015.1 Picea engelmannii
GGGAAACCCCCCCCCCCCCATCCATAATATGTGCTAAAATTAAGATCCATGGGGGATAGAGACCTCCTTGTGAGGCTCTAAGAATTCCTTCTGCAACTTCAGTGCCTTTAATATTGGGTTATGGAGTCACTTCATTAAAACAGAAAATAAAAGAGAAAATGATCTTTACAATGACATAGGAAGCCATTCATGGATTAAACAAAGAACTTGTTTATAAAATGCCCATTTACAGGGCCTCCAAAAGCTTCATCACCCTCCAAATTATGCAACCTGTAAGTATTATTTGGAAACCTCTCATATATTTTGAAGGGGTCGATCCACAAGTCATCAAATTTTTCGTGCTTGCCTTTGTCCTACTTGGGTGCATCCCATTTGAGGACTAGATCTCCTAGATGTAAATCCTCCTTTCTTACTCTCCTGTCAAAAGCATGCTTGATCTTCTGTTGATGCTAATGTGCTTTGTCTAGTAACTGCTCTCTAACCTGTTGCACTTCCACCAATTGTTGTATTATTCTTGTCATATCATTAGGCTCTCCTTGGCAGTCTTAGAAGAATTTTTCCATGGGTAAAGCCAGCTGATAAGAAAATATGGCCTCTACTCCATATATGAGCTGAAAAAGAGAGACACCAAGAGATCTCTTTGTTGTCACTATGTCAACCCACAGGGAAAACTTGAGCTTTGAATCCCATGCTTTCTTATTGTCCTCTAACAATATTTTTATGATCTTTATAAGGCTCTTGTTAGAGGAATCTACTAGTTCGTTCCCTTGAGGGTAGTAAGGATTTGAGTGAATCAATGCAATACAAAACTACTCACAAAATTGAATCAATGGTTTGGCCTTAAAGGATGAAACATTATCAGTGACAATTATTTTCAGACAGCTAAACCTTGCTATAATATCCTCAATAAAACCGATGATTACCTTGTGAGAAGCGCTCCTTGTGGGGATAGATTCTATCCACTTGGTAAAGTAATCTGTGGTAGTCAAGATCCACCTATGCTGACCACTAGAAGCCAGATGAATTTCCCTGATAAAATATAGGCCCCACTGCTGAAAAGGTCTTGAAGCCACCACATTCTTCAAAGGCAAGGACTTGAGTTGTTTTTTTCCTGAGAATTTATGACACTTGACACAGGCCCTGATTTTAGCACAAACATCAATGAATAGGCTAGGCCAGAAATAGCCAACTCTGAGAATCTTGTAGGCTGTGATTCTCCAGAAGTGATGCCCCCCACACAAACTGTCATGAAAATGAGACATGATTTTTTGGGCTTCCTATGGGTCTAAACATCTCAAAATCACCCCTAAAGGATATTTACAATATAAAACTTGATCAATGAGGAAATATTTAATTGATCTGAGCTTTAAAGATCTTCCTTTTTTTTCCATGCCATCAGGAGGCTGTAACTTATGTAGAAATAAAATGAGAACTCGTATTAGACAACTCACCCTGCCTATTTTCTGAGCAAGAGTTGATGAAATTTACCCCCAGGGCCTTGCAATTAGTTTCATCTAAAAACTTGGCTAAACCTTGAACCCTAAACAACTTAGTGGGTCTTACCTCCAAGTCAAATTCAAGGATTTTATCAATCCATTTTCTCCTTCTCCCATCTATGTCGGGCTGAATGAGAATCTCCTTCAAAAAAGATGAAGAGACATATGCAATGACCTTTGAATACAAAACATAGAACCTAAAGGATTTGAGAGCCTTAACTAGATAATACGTCTACTTTTCCATGAAGTCATATTTCATCTCTACATCTTTCAATGCCCTGCTAAAAAAGGCAATGGGCTGCCCAAACCCTTCATCATTCTTTTTCAACAAAACAGTTGCCACGGTGTCAAATGTAGAAAATGAGAAAATCATAAAATACTTGGAGTAATCAGGGTTGATGAGCACATGTGCTTCGGTCACGGCCTTATTTATTTGATCGAAGGAATTAGGAGATTCAACAATCCATTTTATTTCCTTTCCTTTCCTCAACATGACTGTAATGTCCTTCACGAGTTCAGCAAAATTAGAAACAAACCTCCTCAGAAAATTAATCTTCCCCAAGAAAGACCGAACTTCTTTCTTGGACCTAGGAACTCCTAAGGTTTTGATGGATTCCACCTTTCTAGGATCAATATTTACTCCCTCGGCTGATACTATGTGCCCCAACAATTTTCCTTCCTTCATAGCAAAAAATGACTTCTTGGGATTCAGTGAGAGACCAAATTTTCTGCATTTTTGGAAGACCTTTCTAAGATGATGACAATGTTCTTTATCAGTCTTGGAGAAAACTGTAATTTCATCTAGATAAATGACTACAAATTTATCCTTTTCCCCAATGAGGGCAATGTCCATAGCTCATTGGCATGTTGCTCCGGCATTCATCAATCCAAAGGGAATCTTGGCATACATGAATGTACCCCATGGAGTGGTCAAAGTTGTCTTCTCTCTATCCTCAGGTAAGATATAAATCTGATTGTAGCCAGAAAATCCATCAATCATAGACATCCTGGATGTGCTTGTTACCTTCTATAATATGTGCTCCATCTTGGGCAAGGGGTAGTTGTCCTTCTTGGAGCTTCTGCATAGGTTTATGAAATCGACACAAAGTCTGATTTCTCCACTCTTCTTTATCATTGGAACCAAGTTATCCACCCATTCAGAATACGTTAAAGGAATGATAATCTGAGCATACAAGTGCTTCTTTACCTATTTTTCCATGATAGGTAGGAGGATGGGGCTGATCTACCTCAGTTTATTCCTAAATGGTTTGGCCTCTTCCTTCAATGGGATATTATACTCAATGATGCTTGTATCGTATGTTTTGATATCTTCATATGTCTAAGAAAATACATCAACAAAATATTTTAATAGCTCATCATATTCAACCCTTTGTTCCTTTGACAGACTTCTCGACAACTTGATGAATGTGGGATCTTCCTCTGTACCATTGTTGCATTATGTCACCTCAGCATCATCAGTGGAACCTTTAACTTTCACTGCCACATCATTTATGTCAAATAATCTTTCCAGAGGGATTATTCCCTTTGGAATGTGATTTCTAGGCAACTGAACAATATGGTGATTAGTGATTTTATTCAAGAAAACATCAGCATGAGGATTACTTTCAGAATCCCGATCTTGATTGATATGTAGTGCAGAAAACTCACCAACGGTCTCTAAGAATATTTTTATATCAAGATCATCCTCAAACACTTTCCAATGCTTGACATTTTCAGGTATAGAGGGTCTGTAATTTACCTCTACATCATACCTGATCTTTGGTGGAAAAGGGAATATGAAATTGCTTGTTGAAACAACCAGATAATCATCCATGATGTTTTCTTCTCTTGGAATAAATGAAATGTTGAAATCCAGGAAAAAACTGTCAACAAGGTCCCACACTTCATTTCTACAACTTATTAGCCTGGGGTGCTTATCTTGGTAGATATTTATGACTTGATGGACAATTAACTCAGTGTCCCCAAATACTGTTATCTCTTCAATTCCCATGTCCTTTGCATCTCTCAAACATAAGAGGAGAGCTTCATACTCTGCCACATTATTGGTAGCTTCAAATTCTAACTTGTAGGACATACTTGTAGTCTCTTGAGAAGGTGAAACAAAAACCACTCCAACACCAGCACCTTCCTTAGAAGAGGATCCATCGAAGAAAATTTTCCACACAGAGGTGATAGGAGGGGAATTTTCATGAAACGTAATAGGCCTCTTTTTTATTTATAGAGGAGGTTTAAGAGAATCGGTGAGTAATAGGAATCTTAATCACTGATAGTGTAGACCAATTGATCTTCCCTATAAAGTCTTCTATGCTCACCCCCAAGCACCAGAATTGTGGCATAGGTGAGGTCCATCTGCAAGGTTCCCCATAGTATTTTTATCTAGGATCTTGACAATAACATGCCAAACTTGGGGAGAACATCAACTACTACGATATCCATGACCACACTCTTCATGGGAAAATGGAACAAGGTAACAACTAGATCCTTGATGACCCTGAGACATTTCACTTTCCTAGAGTCAAAAGAATATAAGTCATGGTAATATTTTTTTATTTCTAACCCGAGTTCATCCATGAAATTTTTGGGCATGATATTGTGGGATTCCCCCGAATCCATCATACAATTGTGCAACAACTTATCATGTATGTCCAGTGAGGTATAGAAGGGAGGAGAGGAGTCATCTATATCTTCTACTAAAGGACCTAAGATAATTGTTGGCTTTTCATCTTGCAAATTGACCGAGTCTGTGGAATGAGACATAGGTCCATACTACAATAGGTTAGAGAGGCTCCTTTTGAAATCTTCATGCTTGACCAACTCACAAACGGGTACAACGATTCTAATTTTTTGAATTTCAAGGGAAAAAATAAAAAAGGGAGGGGGCTTTAGAATTTCTTTCACTTTTGGAACAGGAACTTTAATTACTAAAGAGGGGAATTGTGCTTTCTTACCTTTGTTGTTGTCTGCTATATCTTTAGCAGGCTTATCTTCTCTGGTAGGCTTCTCAGGAACATTGGACTTTCCTTCTTTCTTCTTGGACCTCAGATTATATATTTTTGGGCTACTGTTTTCCTTGTCTCCTTTACTCAACTCATTAATATGGATGTCCATGAGATATTCCTCATATGAAGATTGATTCAAATGAGGAAAGGAGGTGTATCCAAGGCAGTGGATTTCAGGATCAAGGTCTTCATCCTCACCTTCATCATCCGTAACAAGATTATTTTGGAGGGGGATCTGGATGTTATATTCATTTCTCTCTCTGTTTCTTTGTTGTCTTGGAAGAATCTGAGGAGAATTGTTAGGTGTCCTAAAGTTAAATCTGTTATCAACATTTTGCGAAATTATAAAGTTTCAACATAATTCAAGCCTTAACTTCTCCATCTTAGCATACATAGATTTTACTAATTTAGCAAGTTCATCAACTTGATGATGGACAACAGAGGAACCAGAGGATGAAGCTTCAAACCTCCCTTTTCTCCTTTCTTTGTCAGCCTTGCTCCTAAGATTATCAACTGAAAATATATTGGACTCTACTTCAAGGGCTTCATCTTGCATATGATCCAAGGAAGCATCTCTTCTTTCTCTTAACAGGAGGCATATATCAAGATCAAAAGTGCTAGCATAAGTAATTTTTGTAGAGTTTTTTGTAGGCTTGAATTCAGTGAGGATTTTATTATATATTCTATTAAACCTCTTGGAGAAATCAGACAAAGATTCCCCTTCCTCCTTCTTCAGAGATACAAACTCTGTAATATAGTACAGGAGATCCTTTTTTGTCTTCCCAATATTTTAAGAAGGCTTCATCTAGGGCTTCGATCCTGCCAATAGATCCAGGAGGCAAGGCCCTGAACCACTTCCTAGCTTCACCATCAAGGCTATGAAAACAAATCATCATCCATACATATTCATTATCTATGGCATGATTATATGTAAAATTATAAAAGGCTTCAAGATGTGCTTCTGCAGTTATGTCTCCCTCACCCATGAACTTAGGTAACTGCTTAAGGTAGCCATCCTCTAGGAGGACATTCAAAGGCTGAGGAAAAACAAGAGGGGAATCCATAACAGCTATTATAGATTCCATTCTAGTTATGGGGGGATTTTTTCCTACCATTGGAGTGTGAACAGGAGGATAAGAAGGAGGATATGGAGTTTAGACAGGTGAGGCTGGAACTGTGCTTCTGGGTAAAAAGGGAAACAACTGAGTGTTTGGGAAAAAGGTTGCAAAGCTAGTAGGAACAGAGGTTTCTGTTGCAACAACTCTAACAGGAGGAGGATTAGTAAAGCCACAGGTGGGGAAATATCCTAAGGTCTTGGGTATGAGACACAGTACAACTTTAGGGGAGACAGGAGTGTCAAATCTTTATCCTTCCAAAATGAGGCCAGGAGAACATAAATCATCAGGAAAACTCCAAAAATTCAAAGTTCTGGAAACTCCAACATATGGGATAATAGGAGAAATAGAAATAGTAACTGGAGTTTCTGAAGGAATATTATGAAAATTACCAGAATCACCTGGTTCAAAAGTTGAAGTACCTTCTTGAGGGGTATTTCCTTTTCTGATAATTTTCTCTGGGTCAACTTCAGGCATGGATAGAGGCAGTTGTGGGTGAGACCTTGTGTGTCTTCCTTTCAGAGCCAACTGAAATAGTGGATTCACCAGACAGTGGAATCATCAGGTATCGATTTCAATTTTCAATGGTACTGAGTTCTAATGCACCTTATGAATTAGTAATATTTGTCCTTATATCCCATGGAAAATCTTCAATTTGTCCCCGACAATGGCCCCAGAAATGTAAGCACTAGAAGTCACCTCCAGGTTGCATCGAAGGTAAGCCCAGTACCCATCAGTTTATATTTCACAATGAATAAATTTAAAGGGGGTTGAATGGGTGTAGACTCAAGATAATATCGTTCTAACTCAAAAAACTGGACCAGAATGCACAAGTAGGGGAGGTCTTGATCCAACTCCAGTTAGTAAGTTGTAGTAAAGTGAGTAGATGGAAGAACTGGAGAGGAAAATGTAGAGGTATACTATGAACATCCGGTCTTCCATCATCCTAAGGAATACAAATTCAGAAAACAATATCCTCTTGGATTCAAAGTTTCAGGAAACTAAAGAGCGCTATAATAGAGTTGTGATCAAGCATACATTGCAACACAGCTATAAAAATCCATGTGAATCCTTCAATCATGGACACTTGATTATCAGAGGCAAATAAGATGGAAACAAAAGATGAATTTCATTGAACAAGAAGTCTCAAATCAAGTTACCTAACTAGAGAACCATAGCTTCATTAAAACTTTACAATACGGGAGCTTATCTCAACCATCGACCATAAAAAAATATAAAAAATTCCTACATATATTCAGAGAGACTACCACCGCCAGATGCGTGATCAAGTCAAATATTTCAAATCTTTGCATATGGAACTCCTCTGCAAACTGTGCATGCAGTCGCTTATCAGACTACCCATGTGGCTTCCTGTCAGACATGATCTCATGTCAGTCTGGGCTGACAACATTCTTCCATGGTTGGTTCTTCTCTGGCTTTCCATTTATATGGTGATATGAGGTTTCAACCACCCCCATCATTTTCATTAACTACCGGCATCGAGATCATGATGATCCTGAGTCAACATGACACCTGGAAAAACGTGTTGTCTGCTCTCCGAAACTCTACCACTTGGATATTCACTAGACGTTTGCAGGGAATACTGGTAGGTGGATGTGGATGTTGACAATGGGGAGAAAACAAGATGATTGGCTCAAACCAGCATGGAATGGAGAGTGATTGGAGGCCATGTTGAATGATGCAGTTGGTGGAGCGGTGGCTGGGGAAAAGTGGGTGCTAGTACTCGGGAGCTAAGGTGTAAATGCACAAGGTTCAGGTTGTACATGATAGCCATGATGAAGGAGACATGGAGCGGGTTCAGGATGTACATGATAGCCACGGCAAAGGCAACATGGAGTGGGAGTGGAAGACACATGTCGGGAGGTAAGAGGAGAGAATGCGACAGTGGGAGAAAGACTGGCGCATGAGGATGTGAGTGGAAGACAGGTGTCAGCAAGAGAAGAAGGTAGTAAAGGTGGGTGGTAAGTGGTCTACTGAGAGGTATGGGGGAGCGGTAAGTTGTTTAGTGTGGGGGGGTCCGAGTTAATGAGGAGGTGCCACGATAGTGGGGGGGGTGCACTCAGAAACCACCAACTTAGACACCCCCCCTCATTAAAGGTAGAATGTCAGGGGGGGACGATATGGATTGTGCACCGTATATCTAAGCGCACCTAGATAAGTCAATCAGATCTACGAACCTTTTACCACATCACGCCAAGATAAGGCGATCATAGCTACGAACCTTTTACCACATCGGGGCCCCGACTTAGGAAAAAACACATTTTGTGGGTTTTTAGCCCCCTCTTTCGGCCATTTTCTCGCCAGCATGTCAGTTCCTAGGGAAAACACCCCCCTTGAACCATAATATTCGCTAACAAAAATCACACACATACACATGTACATACATTTGTAAAAAATGTGATCCATAAGACAATAAAGATGTAAATATATATATGTCAAAAAAAAAAAGTGAGGAGTACATAGGTGAGCACAAAATCCTCAAAAAATAAGGTTCAATATACATCACAGGGATTATTCCCTCAAAACATATACAAAAGTGCTCTCGACACATAATAGTCCATCCTATCTAAGCTCTTAGCCTATTGGCCCTATCGTAGTGAATGACGGCATTGGCCAAACTTTGAAAAATCTATGCTCAAGTCTGTGGCACCCCCACTACATGAAATTGCATGGAAGGCGAGAGATCCTCGATCTTAGCCATAGGAACTGTACAAGTGAGCATGGTGAGGTTACGCTCCACCTGCCTCAAAACTTTCTCAGCCTCTCTAGATAGAGGTCCCCCTATAGTTGTTGGTCCACCGGTTGCTGCTAGTCCCACCTCTAGTAGAGGACTTCGTCGAGTCCTCCTGAACTCCCTTGGGTGCACTGGTCCCACATATATACATAATAGATACATATATGTCAGTACTCCGATGCATATAAAAATGATATATATATAAAATAAATTAAAAATTAACTAACTCTAAATACATGTACCTAGATCTCCTCTCTCCTCTCCAGGATGCACGAGCATGTATGTATCTCTAGAGAAGTTGATTCCAGCGTAGGGGTAGTACTCTATCATTGGAATCTTTCATTCCCACTATTCAAAGAATTTTTCATCGAATGCTTCTATGGTCCTCCCTCCCCTCTGTCATGGCAGTAGTGATACCCATCTACATACTATTGGGAAGGAGGCCACATGCCCCCATGCAGTCTCTCTGGGACTCAGACTGGGAACCCTCTAGAAGAAGAACAAGCATAGGATGGTGCCAAACACAAATTTCTTGTTGCTACACTCTCGGCACTTTCTCAACTGTCTCTTCATGCATGTGAGCATGGTCATATTCTAGTCATATATATGTGCCTCCTGGAACTAAATTGGACAATGAATGTGTGCCCAAGAATCCCGGTGAAGGGTTGTGGATCTAGTAATCTGACCAATAAGTAATAGGATCACCTTTCATGACAAGTTGGTGATCTTATTAATGGGAACTTGAGAACCTACCTTCTCAGTGTATTCCTCACAATAAATCTTGATGTAATCCTCAATGTTGAAAGGCTAGGGGGAAAAGGTGTGCAGATTGATTGGTTCCCCTCTCCCCGAGAGGCCAGTCAAGAAGTATATATACTCAATCGTTAGAGTCAATGACTGCCCCTCTATCATAAAAGCCTCTGCATCTGGATGCCAGTAATCAACCAGGGTGTTCAGTAGCCAGGGTTGTACCCTCATAAAGGGACACTAAAATAAATTCCACAACCAACATTGTTTCAATGAAACAATGGAAGTAGGATCCTCATTGACTAGTATATCAATATCCTCATGTTCCCTCTCCCTCCAGTGGACATACATCCTGTTCCATGATAGTTCAAAAGGGAGTTATCTTGCATTCTAAATTTTTCCATGCTTTTGAGGGTGTACGTGGGTTGTTTTGGCCACAGTTGTGTATGTATGTTAGAAAACTATTGTATGCCTGTGTACATACACAGGTTGTCCTTGTATAGCCAATGTACACGCAGGGCCACTCTTTTTGGGAGAGCGCACCCCCTCAAAAATAGAATTTAATGCATAAAGGAAGAATGGAAATGTAGGAGGGATGATTTTGTACTTACTTGGTCCAAGTGGAAGTTCGTTTCATCCTCTGAATATCCTGGAATCAACTTCCTTAATAAAGGGGTATTTTTTACCTTTTGGTTAATTTTCAAATTGCAATGGTGAAAATGAGCTGTCAGCTTCTATTTATAGACTTTTTTGGCCCTTTTTGCCACTTTTTTAACCCCCTTTGTCATTTTTTCTTGATTGGAAATCATTTAATTCCAATCTTGAGTTTCGTATTGGATGTTACGATACACTATGCCTTTTGTTTTGGTAACTTTTGGGGAGATGGGTCACTTTAAAACTCCTTTGGTAAAAATTCATATTTTCCAACGTTTTTCATATAAGTTAGGATTTCACTTCCACTTTCTACATCTCATTGAATTTTACACTTTGCCATAGGATCAATCCCACCGAAGTGTGACATGGAACCATCATTGCTACTTTAGAAGTGGCGTGATTAGGTGGTAGAGCCTACCTTTACGTGGATTCCCTAGATAGATCCTTGTTCCATTTTGGCATCCATGCTGTCTATAATGACTTTAGGCTCAAGAGTCCTTGTTAGTTCTTTCATGATTATGATATTGAGCCTCATTCGTATGATGCACCATCACTCTTGACCTCACCCTCGAGACTCCCAAAATGAGAATGCTTTGTTTTATTTCAAGCTCACATTGAAATCCGAAAGAAACATCTGATGATACTACATTTATTCTTTTCATTTTTGTTTTTATTAACTAAGAAAACTAACCTCCTGGAGTCTTCTTTAAGATTTTTTCAGACTCTCTAAACATGAAAACATTTTTGAGTGATCTTGTTTCCCTTCATGCTCACCAAAATCAAACTTGAAGGCACATCTTTTCGATGGTAGTTTACCCCTTTTTCGGTCCGAATGGCCAATTGTACCAGTCGGCCTTAGTCTACTCAAAGTTGGCTAGAAACTCAGTGTCGACATCGTATCTCACGGGTAGTTGGAAATGGTTTAGGAAGACCATCACCAAGTCACTAAAGTAAGAATAACTTGGGCGATCAAGCTCAATATACCATTTCGTGGAACCCCTGATAAGAGTGTGTTGAAAAAGGTGCAATCGTATGGATTCATCTCACAACGAGTTTGACGAGAACCATAAGTGGAAAGTTTTCATGTGATCACCTGAGTCCTCACCAGGCTTTCCTTTGAATTTTGGAATATCTAAGGGAAACTTAGTCGGCATGGGGGACCAACGCGGATCATGACAAATTGGTTCATTAAGCAACCTTGACAAGTATGGTAGATGTATCATTTCCAAAAACAATTTTTTGGGTTGGGTACGTTGTACAGGAAAAAGGGGACCTGAGGTTTGATTAGCACCAGGTTGCTAGGAAAATTTGGGTTATTGGCAAGGGTTCTGGTAGAAAATGTGGCCTTGACCAACATATGGAAACTATGTTTGTAGGGATATCATCAGTTGATTACCATAATTGGACGGCATGGCTTGGGCGGGGATTTCTCCCTGCATTGTGTTCCAAATATTTTGCAAGGAGATGCCACCATTCAATCCGAGAATCGACGGGCATAGGTACTGATCCTTTCCCAAGGTTTCAATGAACATGGAATGGATTTCCCTCAACCGACATTCCTTGTGAGAGAACTGATCCCTACCAAGGATTCCAAAGTCCTTGTGAGGAGAAAACTCTTGTACTTTCCCCCTTGTGTAGGAATACTACCCTACATAGGATTTTGTTTCCAAAAACCAGGGTTTCCCCCAATCGAGACAACAGTTGAAGAAAAAGAATTATTACCAAATGTGTTGAACAAAGAGAATGATATGGATCCCAACGACGTAGTGTAATACGAAGGTCCTAAACTTGCTACTCCAAACAAGTTTTATTTATCATTCGGCTCGATGGGTTAATGGAAAGCACCACCAAACGAGGGGGAAAAGGAGGTATATGACCCCCACCATAAGGGATATCGTTGAAGGAGACTGAAGTGCCCTGGTAGACCTTTTCATGGGATCATTTGAGCTCTGTGACCCTAGACCCATGTTTTTCAAGGTGGAGTAGGTAAGGACTGATTTCAAATCAAATTTGGGCATCCCATATGAGAATGGAGGGCTCATCGTATTCTACGTAAATGGAGCAGTGGTCACCACTGATGACGGTATCGGACCACTGCCTGAAGTAGAGGGATTCGATACCATTGTGGTCCGGAGCGACAAAGGTGGGTTAGGAGGAAACATACCCTGTTGTCACTTGGTTATGGAAGGTTGTGAATATTAAGGAAATAAATGTGAAGTGCGAACTACACGGAAGACAAGCTAACTGAGATTGGGTCGAAGTGGCCAAAATAGAAGAAAATATGGAGTGAAGTAACAAAAAGCGATTTGTTGAACAAGAATATTGAGGAATAAATATCAACAAGGAATATGGATCGTGGACAACTCAACAAGCGGAAAAATCCACCAATGGATGCTTTAGAGAATCTCATGGGAAAGAAGGAAAGCCAGGCTGGTGAAGTCCTGAAAAAGTGGGTCAAGTTGACGTAGGGTTTTAGAAACCTAGGGTTTTGGTATTTAGGGTTTTGACACCTATGTTTTGGCCTAAGGTTGTCCGAGAGTCATTGTAATGTATAAATAAAGGTCAAGAGGACCTAGGATGGGTTTGATTATGCTATGATGAGTGATTGCTGTTATTGTTGAGAGAGAAGTCTGTGTTGTAATATCTTCAATTGGCTGTGAAGATCAACTCTACAACTGGGTGCGTATAGAGGAGAGAGAAGAAGAGAAAGAAAGAAATATATGTAAGCTAAGAGTGCAGATAGAACTGTATGTTTTCTTCTAATATATTAGAAAGTGAAATTATGTGGACGTAGCACTAGAGAGAGGGTGAACCATGTATACCTTGGCATTATGTGTGATGCTTGTTGATTATCTCTATCATTTGATATGTTGTTATAGTGTTGTTTGGTTATATCTGAGATATAACGTGTGAAGTAGGATTAAGTTGGTAAAGAATAGATATATATGTGTGTGTGAGTTTCCCTGGATCCACTTTGCATTTTCTAAGGTTGTAGACACCTGTGTCCTACAACCCCTATCGCTACTTTGGGTGAAACTTCATCTTCTTCGCAGGTGTTGCTGAAAGGGACACTAGTTAGGGCTTGTTGGTGTGTTATAAGAGTTGAACCTTGGGTCTTCCCCTGTGCCAACAAATGGTTCCATTGTCGGGACCAAGATATTCTTGAGGGAATGTCAAGGTGGTTTCCATCGAAGAAAAAAATTCAGAAGTGGATAGAGGAACAAGAGAAGGACTTCGCTAAATCCTAGAACAAGAACCCTAATCTTAGTACAGAGGATTGGTTGGGAAAGTATATATTAACCGATATACATAAGATTTTCTTTGGAGGAATTCATAAGAAGCTATACGAGTTGCTAACCAGATCAACAGATACCCAGTTTGAAATCAAACTCAAATCACCCATGGTTTGGACATCAACACTGTTCAATAAGGTCAAGAGAGTTGATAACGTTGTGTCAAGATCAAGCAATCATTGGTTTGATAGTACCATTGGAGGGTACATTACTGAGTTTGTTATTGATAGAGTAGAATCATATAGCCAAGAAGATAGATATTTCTTTAAGGGACCTACAGGAAAATTTTTACATTTTCTGAAGTTGCAGATCAATATGAAATTGCATGAGAAGAACATCTTGAAGATACAATAATCCGTTGGATTAAAGAGCTAATGTTCAAGAACTAGGACAGTAACAGCGACACAGAGGTTGGACACATGCGCAGTGGGAGATCATTTAGAGAAGTTCCTCTGGTGAAATTGTTTGAGCAGAATCATGAACCACCAACACATGAATAAGGGTTCTACAGTGGAGAAGAAGAAGAGTTACTAAACGAGGAACATTTAGAGTCCGCTGGGGAAGAAGAAGGGAAGACTGAACCACACCGAGAAGAGTCAGAAACTTCAGGAACTGCGCAGACTATTGAAGTAAGTATTATTATGCCTCCTGGTGTTTTAGAAGAATTAAGTAACTAGAGTAACCTAAGTTATCAGAGAACTCAAAGCACTGGTACAAGTGGTTCAATGCATACTCAATCAAGAACCCTAGGAATATCTATGGAAGATGAGATGAGGTTACCCAGCTTTGGGGGAGATGGATCTAAAGATCCTGATCAACATTGGTTCTTATGCGTAGTTGTATGGAGTATTGATAATTTCACTGACGAAGTTGCTAAGATATATCAGTTTAGTACTACCCTGAGAGACCGCACACTGTGTTGGTACATGAAGTTCGTCCAAGGAGTTGTACAACCAAAATCATTGAACGATATCAAGACTGCGCTAACTATCGAATTCAAGAAACCCAAGTTGGAGTTGCAGTGCATTATAGAGCTGAAAGAAATCAAGTAGAGAGAAGATGAACCTATTTATGGGATTTTGATTAGAGGTTTAAGACCCTGACAGGTCATTTGAGTTTTCAGATTCCAGACGAACAAAATAAAAAATGGTTCTTTTTTTCCCTCTTACCACACATCAGAGTCCCTCTGATGCAATAGAATATCACTTCACAAGATAAGGCATTGGAGATCACCATGAAACTAGAATCAACCTCTATGGGAGAGTCCATCTCGGGTATGAGTCAAATTTTGAGTCAGCTAACTAGCTTATCATTGTAGGTCGAAGATATGAAAAAGGATAAGGGAAAAGATAAAAGAGAATATATTTGGTGTATCAGATGCAAATCAAAGGGCCACGACAAGGAGCATTGTCCTCTATTTCATGAGTACTTGGCTTCAGGATCTTTGATCCCTTTAAAGCAGGTTACTCTACCTTGGTGCGAGGTATGTAGAAATCGACATCGTCCTCATGAATGATATTACATGCAAAAATATGTCCAAACACCTACCAACCCTTATTGTACATTCTGTAAATCTGTGGGGCATGATGAGAAATATTACAGGTCTTATGACCTATTGCATGAAAGATCAAGAGACACATATAGAATTCAAGGAGAATTACAACAAGAAGGAAATACTACGTAGTTTAATCCCCTAGGAAGAGGAAACTTCAACCCTCACAGTGGATTCAGAGGAAGAGGAGGAGGAGGAGGTATGGGTCGAGGTCAAGGTCAGATCATTTGTTATAACTGTGCACATCCAGGACACTTGGCAAGGGATTGTTGTAGGAAAATATCCCTGCGGACAGGTAGATCACCTCTAAGGCTTGACCTTAACCCTAGATAGAAAAATGCTTAACGTGGACACTGAATTTCTTTCAAATCTATCTAAACTAACACATGAGAAGGAAGGATGATAGAAGTACCTATTATCAACGTTTGTCCCTGCACGCTCCAAGTTGCGCTCTGATCCTTTGCTCCTCGCTGAGTTCTGCGGACAAAACAAGATATGACCACTTCCTACTCTATTGATATTAGCTTAAAAACAGATCTATCACTAAATGACAAGTTCATGTAACATCAGACACAAACTAGAAAGAAATAGGCCAAGCGTGTCATATTAATGAGAATAACGACAACAGTACTTACAATCGTAGATGCGAATGCGACAGCTTCGTCAAGTCCTGTTCATCTAACCCTTGCCTGAAAGATCCACAACCTGGATAACAGCAGCTTCACTGATCACTCTCCTTTGGCTAGCTGTAAGTTTCCTCTAAGATCATAAGTTTCATATGTTCAATTCTTCCCCCTTTCCACCATCATGGAGCCTGTTTATATAGGTTGGGAGGAGCCTAACCTCTTGAGTTATGTTTAGAACTAGTTGGGAACCTTCTCCTTAGATCAAGGATCTGTTGATGAAAACAAGAATTCGAGCACAACTGCCTCCTAATCTCGAATGTTCTTCCCCTTATTCTTCTCAACGGGCTAACAACTGACCCAGATTAGGGAGCGCTCCTTCAGAAGGGGTCTCAGAGCGTTGTAGCGCTCCTTGGTAAGCCTTGGGGAAGCGCCAACACTCTTAAGATGAGCAGAGCTCCTCCAAAAGGGTCTGGGTAGCTTTATAACGCTCCCTGAAGCATTATAGGGGAGCGCCAGCGCTTCTGCAGCTGAAGTAGGGGAGCGTTCCCCCTCCAAACCTCTATTTCAGGGTTCCTTTAAGGTGTCAAGAGTCATTTGATCCCAGCAAACCAGTTCTCCTCCTTCAAATTAGTCATGTGAGATGCCATAAGTGCCTCCTTAGTGTCGTTATCATGGTATTATGTCTGAACATCGTTTGCGACACTAGTGATCAACTTGTGACACTTACGAAAGTTGTAGGGAAGATGTGACACTTACGACGATTGATAGGGACAATGTGACACTTATCCATCTGAGCAATTTTGACGTGTAACAAAATGCCCCCCAAAGTATGAAGTCAGAAGATGTGAACTGGTGACTGAAATTCTTTATAGACGTTTGAGCAAGGGTATAGACTCAGAGAACCTGACGAAAGCTGCACACAAACATCCAACAAATATCATGACATGTTTCAAAACCCAAGGCAGGCATACCTATGCTTGGATGATCAAGATTTGAGATATGGCCGCCATAATATACAGTGCGGATCCATAATTGTATTGATAAAAGGGTATAGCCACCGAAGATACAATGTGGATCTATACTTTGATGACTCAGACTGATCGTAGCCACGAAGAACACACAGTGGATCTACGAGATGACAAGACATAGCCACGACCAATACAAAGTGGATCTATGTAACAATGTATGTGTTCTTAGTCCAGAACTCCTTCACAACCTGGGCGAAACATATATCAAAGTGAATCACTCAACCCAGGTTCTTCTTACCAATCCTAATATGGTACGAATATGACCATGTGAATAGATGTCTTGATGTCGAACATGGCAGAAACCACTTGATTATCGATCAATGAGGTAAACCGTTAACAAGTGCGAGGGAAATCAACATTAATGTCAATGATCCCCAAGTTACCATAGTACATTCCACTGAACGTGAATAGATGAGCTGAAGTCGAACATCCGTGGAATCATTCGATTAGAGGTCAATGATGTAAACCCACTGTCGAATGTGAGGAGGCCTGCCATTGAGGCATGCAGGTCCCAAAGTACTAATTACTTTCTAAGTCTAATTCCCGGATAATGTGTTGAAGTCGATAGGAAGAGACTCGTCGAAGGAGGGCCTTGATGTATCCCCCATCAACGACGCGAAACGCATATAAAGATGTAATTGGTAGATCAAAAGAACATGGACTGACACAGGTTTTGAGGCAAGATATTTGGGATGGTTGACTCTCGAGGCGGATACTTCCCTTGAACACTGAGGCACAACAACAAAACATGACATGGACCAAAACTATGCAATGGACACTGTGACTTGCGTCAGGTGACCCAAAGGAGTGAAAGGAACTCGGAGGATTGGTTCAATGCAGAGGTTTAGCGGATTATGATATATGAAAAGTGACAAAGTGTCATGTTCAAGGGCGACTCTAAGAAGTGCTAGATGATGTTCTCAAGAGACTGCTTGGCTTGCTCCTTTCAATTTTTTCCCCCATCCAGATAGATGAGTACCTCTTTTTGATTTAATGAGATCGAGGAGGATAACACATGCTCGATATAACTCACCTTTGGTAAGATCCTCTTCCTTTGTTTAACGAACCAGAAGAAGTAAGGGATCGGTCCCGTATGGGCCTGTCGATGTGTGCTTTAACGAGTCCAAAGACAGAAAAATCGAATGTTTTTCAGGATTATAGAGTTTGGAAAAATGCTTAAAACAGAACTCTCTCAGTTCCTTTTTTGTTCAATAGTCCAACGAGACCGAAAAAGGGTTAAACTATTGCTCGAAAGACGCTCTTTCTGACCTTTTAACGAGTGTGAAAGAAAGCAAGATCACTCGACTATATTTTCATATTTAGAGAGTCTGAAAAGAGTTTAAAGGAGACTCCAGGGGGGTTCCTTTTTCGTGTGATTGTATCCATACGGGTCCGAAAAAGAGATAAAATTTTACCCGATTACGTTCTCATATTGTCGAGCTCGAAAACAAACTAAGACTATGCTCATAAATACGACAAGGTGAATGATTCATTAGAACTTCCAAGAATCCTGCGATGCCAGAAGCTACAAACCAGATAATAGTGAATCCATTTTCATCGTTAGAGAAACCCAAAATGACCATACCTTATAAAAAAAAATGAAATTTCATAAATAAGAATTGATTGGGAAACTCATTTACCATTTCATTTGCAAGGATTTGTGGAGTGTTGGAGAATCTCGATTGGAGAAAATCTTGTCTTTCTTGCTGTCGGAGCTACGATTGATCATTTCGCACACCGTTCGAACCAGGTAGGTGTTCATTCTTTTCTCTTTCAATTGCATGGTTTCAAGTTGATTTTCATGGCATAATTAATTTAAAACACAAAGCCCTAGGTCGTCCATTTTGAACCAAATCGGCCTCCTTTTAAAAGTTAATAAAAAGGGGGGAATCTTTCACAAAAATGTATTGGGGAGGGGTTGTTAGGATGTCTACACCCTTGCACTTGATTAGACCGACCATTTCAGCAAAAGAAACTCACGAAAATCCCCCACAAAGGCCCACGCACCCCCTCAAATCGTTTTGCATTTTTACCATGTTTTAATCATTGTTTGGTAAATATTAAAGGGTGTGGTGGTTAAAAAGGATGATTGGTTGCTTTTAGATGTCATGGGCATTTGATTTTATGTTTTAAAATGCTTTTTGAAAATCGCCGAAATCACAAAAATGTGAGGAATAATGAAATTTTTTATTTTTCATTTCGTAGGTGTATTCGGAAATCATGATTGAATGGAAAGAGAAGGAACACGAGATGGATGATTTAGCCACTCTACGGAGTCCCCGTACACGGGCCGCTTTGAGGGCCTCTGGCTTGCTCAAGTTTTTCAAATTGCAAAAAATGAAGAGAGAGATTCTACTGCTTGAGCACATGATTGGCCTTTGGGACGTTACGGAACAGGGATTCCGTATTGGTACACAACTCCTAACTATTGAGTTGGAAGATGTGTACTTTCTGACAGGCCTCTCGAAAAGAGGGGTCCCCATAGATTTTACAGGGTAGAGGGCATTACCTGAGCAGGTGGATGTGTATCTGGCACGTCATTGTATTCCAGGAGCATGGTGGTAGGGGGCAGGATCCCTATCAAGGATATACGAGATCTGCCACTCCGATCGATATTATTTGCTATCACAAGCATGACTAGTAGCACTAGTGCTCATTTGGCATCGATATCACAGGTGGCCTATGGTGTTCAGTGTTTAGAGCCAACACTGTTCAATTGGAATGCGGCGTTCCTTCGGAATGTGAAGGAACAGATCTCGCGATGCAAGAATGGTCAGAAATAGTTCGGTTATGGCTCGTTCTTAGTCTCATTTTTCTTGGAGCGCATCCCTCAGATGCAGCCTCAGATCGCACTGGCAGTATGACTAGTGGATGAGCCTCGGATGGAGAGATGGACTAGTCTGTCCCCAAGACTAGTCTCGGAGTCAGAGTTCCACTTTACTGGTGACTTCTTCACTTGGTTGAGATGACAGTACCTTTGGATAGAGGACTTCCCCTATGCCGACGTAGACTTCTGTGGGAGCATGGACTTGATTTTACCCGTGGGGGAAGATTGGGATGTGTCAGGTAAGAGATTAATCCATTCCTTGTCTAATTTTGTTTTTTAAGTTTTCGATGTATATGTATTTTTTTGGGTATGTAAGAGAGTTTTAATAGATGTTTTGTTTTCAACATGCAGACAAGGGAGCAGTGCGCCCAGTGGATATACCAGTGCCAGGACGTCGTGGCGGTGCCCCGATTGTAGCAGACCCAGCAGTACCGGTGGTGGGCCTCCGGGAGGTTGAGAGGAACCTGCAAGGCCTTACGATGGGTATCCCTCCTCTGCGGAGGGGGGATGTGCCTTTGCATTTGCAGCGGCACACTGTAGGGGTGCCAGAGAATATCAATTCTTTGTTGAGGCGTGTAGTACGCGCAGTATTATGTTACTCACAACACAACACGACGCGGGGAGATTAGAGTCTTCCCCGTGATCATGTTTTTTGTATGTCCTGTCAGAAGATGTTGTATGGGTGGATGGGCCCAATATTTTGCTCTCTTACACACTTTTTGATGTAATGAAAACATTTCAGTCACGCCATATATATATATATATATATATATATATATATATATATGTGTGTATGTATACAGTTTCGAGTTTTTATGATGCTGATGATTTGTACATGATGATGTCCGTGGTGTGTTTTAATTTACATGTAATGTACAGTTTTTTGCTTTCCTTGAATCTTATCTATGGGTTAAATACCGATCCATGATATAATTAGCTAACGAATTTGAAACACTATTAAGTTCTCTACGAATGTGTCTATATTCAATGTAATCGAACATTCATTCAAGATGGCGAACTTGCAAGTGTAGACTTAGCAGGATAGGACTATGGATAGCGTAGATGTGGTTGAGTTGATAAACCACGAGTTGGGAGTCTAAGTAAATAATGATACGAGAGATACTTAGGGAGGAGGCTTGGGTCAACAGTCCAATGACAGCATGGTATTCTACCATATTGTTGGTTGCTGGTCCTAAACAGATGCCTCATGAATTCACCACCTCGTCAAAATGATAAATAACCCATGTTGCCGAGGCAATGTTCTGGGTATGTCGGCTGGCGCCGTCTGTGAACCCAAAAAAGATAGGAAAGGCAGACGTCATCTGCGCATGAAAACACAGGCACAGTCATGAGTGGCAACGGTAAAGACTCGAGCACGCGAAAGAAAAGACACACCAAACTAAAATACAATAATGTACAAAGTACAGATGCTAGGTGATCTAGGCATAGTACTTTTTAAGGTAAAGCCTGTTTCGGGGCTCTCCCAGGGAAATTCTATCATGGTCTACTAGTTCATAAGCACCTCTGTGTAAAACACACTTCACGATGTAAGGACCGTGCCACATAGGTTCTAACTTTCCTGTTCCCAATTTATCATGTGCTTGGTCATAAACGAGGACTAAGTCTCCTTCTGCAAAGGCTCAAGTTTGGACGGATTTGTCATATTGACTCTTAATTCATTTATGATGTGCCTCATTAACGAGAGCAGCATCATGGCATGTTTCGTCCAGCTTGGATAGATACAAGAATCGTTCTTCTTCCACAGAAGTATGGGGCAGGAGTTCTACTTTCAACTTGAGTGATGGAATTTCACACTTGATTGGTAGGACGGCCTCAATGCCATAGACCAACTGGAAAGGAGTGAATCCATTTGCAGTTTTCACAGACGTGCGATAGGCCCAGAGAGCGGAAAACAATTGTAAATGCCATGATGTTTTGTTTTCCCCTACCATGCATTGGATCATGGTTTTTAGGACTTTTTTGATAGCTTCTACTTTCCCATTCGCTTGAGGGTAGTAAGGGGATGAGTTTTCATGGAGAAAACCCAATTTGACATGTAACTCGCTCATCATCTGGTTTTTGAAGTGTGCACCATGGTCGGTGACAATGGCATGTGGTATGCCAAAACGAGTAATGATGTGGTTGAAGAGGAATAGAGTTGCAGTACGACCATCGTTTAGGAAGGTAGGCATAGCCTCAGCCCATTTTGTGAAATAGTCGACGACGACGATGATGTAACCATGCCCCCCGGCTGAGGTAGGCTTACACTGCATGAAATCCATACCCCATTTGGAGAAGGGGCCGATAGCAATGATGCGGTGCAGCGCAGTGGGGTGGGTGTGTGCCTTCTTGTTAAATATTTGGCAGGGTGGGCATTTTTTGACGGCCTCGATGCAATATTTGAAGATCGAGGGCCAAAAGTAGCCGGCACGTAGGATTTTTTGGGCTGTGGCCATCCCGGAAAGGTGACCGCCACAAGCACCAAGGTGACAATCGTTCAAAACGTGTTTAGCCTCTTCATGAATCAAGAATCGTCGAAGAATGGTGTCAATACCACGATGATATAAAGTGTCGCCGAGGATGAGATAATGGTGAGAGTGGTGACGGATGCGTCGACGCTCTTCGCGAGAGATGTTCGGCTGAAAACGTTGAGTTTGAAGGTAGAGGAGAATATCTCCGTACCAAGGATCAGAAGTGTTGATGAGGAAGAGAGATTCATCGGGGAGAGAATCTCTAGGTTCAATGTTTTCATCGGCACAAGGGAGAGCACAGATGAGCTCAGAAAACACCAGGGATTTTTTAGCTTTAGCCTTCGTAAACTCGAGATCGAATTCTTGAAGAATAACGATCCATTTCGAATATTTTCCCCCAAGTACTTGACGTGTCAAGACGTGGTACATGGGGTTAGATTCTGCGATTACCATGGTGGTGCGTAATAGGATGTAGTGGCAGAATCTTTGGACAGCAATGACAGCTTCCATAGCCAGTTTCTCGACATGCGAATATCTGAGTTCGGGTCCAGATAGACTCTTGCTCAGATAATAAATCACGTGTTCTTCGCCATTAGAGTCCTCTTGAACTAACACAATTGCAATGGTGGAAGTAGAAGTGGCCAAGTAAAGGATATAATCCTTTGTATATTCGGGAGGATGTAACAAAGGAGCGTGGGTCAAAGCGTTCTTGAGAGCATCGAATGACCATTGGGCAGTGTCATCCCAGATGAAAGGGACTTTATTTTTCACTAGCCGCATAAATCCTTTAGTGATCTCGGCGTAATTGCAGATGAAACGACGAAGAAAGTTTGCTTTGCCTTGCAAACTTTGGAGTTGGGTTAAGTTGGTAGGTGGGGGTAAGGCTAGAATGGCCTTGATCTTTAAGGGATCCACCCTGATCCCATCTTTGGAGATGATGAAACCGAGGAGTCGGTCGGATTCGACAATGAAAATGCATTTATGTGGGTTCAGATGAATATGATAGAAGCGACATCGAAGAAAAATTTCCCGCAAGTGACCAATGTGATCGGGTCGGTTGGATGAATGGGTGGGTAAATCATCGAGGTATGGTTCCGCGATATGTTTGATGTCGTGGAAAGCGTAGGACATGGCCCGCTCGAAAGTAGCACTAGCATTTTTAAGTCCAAATGGTAGCTTTCGGTAAGCGAAATTCCCCCAAGGGAAGATGAAGGTCGTCTTATGTTGATCAGCAGGTAAGATTTCAATTTGGTTATATCCAGAAAATCCATCCATGAAAGAGAAGATGACGCTTCCCGTGCAATTATCGATGATCTCATAGATAAAAGGTGTAGGGTAGTTGTCCATGGGACAAGCTTTGTTGAGATCACGATAATCTATGCAAACATGGATGGTCCCTTGTTTTTTAGCAACCAGAACGAGGTTAGAGACCCATTCCGTCAAAGGCATAGGGTAAATGAAGCCAGATTTTAGAATTTTTTCAACTTCTGCCTTTATAGCTGCCAGTTTCTTGGGGTGAACCGGGTGGAGTTTCTGTCGAACCGGTTTTGCGTCAGGGTAAGTCTTGATTTCGTGTATGATGATCAAAGGATCGATCCCTGGCATTTCCTCGTAACTCCATGTGAATACATCGCGGAATTCCTTGAACAAAGCGGTGTAAGAAACCACTTCGTCGGGCGTGCAATTAGCACCAAGATTAATGTTTTCCACGACACCTTCTTTGACTGAAATGTCAATTGTGATTGTAGTAGAGATGTTACCCATGTTCCCCTCAGAGAAAGTATCTTGAGTGAGGATAGGGGATTGTGGAGCATCGGTAACATCAGGGGGGAAGATAGATTGTATGTCTTGCACTTCTTCCAATGATGGAAGAAAAGAGGATCGATGGTGGTTGTCATCCCAGGGCAAATCGTCAATGTTCAGCATTTCCATGATAGATTCATCCGAGGGAAAAATGTGGGAAATGTAATCAACGACCGATGATAGGGAGTCTAACCACGAGGGCACCGAGTAAGTGTCAGGTGCCAGTGAATGTGAATTGTTGCAAGAGGGAGAAGCAGATTGAATGGCTACGTATGTGTCCTCGGCTGGGCTGAGTGGTATGGTGTCACTGAGCCCATCGAATTCCAAAGGACTAGGTACAATCCAAGGATATGATGATTCCAGGGATTGATAAGGCATAGTCGAAATCATGTTGACGGCAGCAATGTGGTGTGCAGTAGGTGGAAGTGGTGTAGGGAAAGTACCCATAAGGATAGAATCTTTCAATAAGCCAACACCAATGCTTTCATACGTAACCAGGTGGTCTCCCAGAAAGGGAATGTTGTTGGTAGCAGGGATGCGAGCGTCGGGTGTGAAAAAATCGAGTTGATCGATGGTAACAATTTTACCTTGATGGGGGAATTGTACGCATTGAAACACCAATGAGGCGACGGTGGTCATCGTGTAAAACCAACTTCTTCTGAGTAATAGGTTGTAATCGAGGGGAGCATCGACCACCTCGACATCAACAGTAACAATTTTACCGCCTAATTGAACGGCAAGGGATTGTAGTAATCCGTGAGGATGGAAACCTCGTCCATCGAAGGCACGTAACATCGTAGGGGATTTGTTAAGGGAAGGTGATTTCAAACCTTTCCAACAAGCTAGAGACATGACACAAGTAGAGGCTCCCTCATCCAGGATAGTTCGATGAATTTGTTGATTATGGACAACAACGTCGATTTGGAAATCTAGCTGGTGGGAGAGTTGCGGTTGATGGTCGTCCAGATTAAACTTGATGTAATTTGATGACTCCGGATCGAAAGCACCAATGGAAGCTAAGAGTGTCCTACGTTGATTTGGACAGTGTTGTAGAACTTCCAACGCGGACATGGCACACGGGGCTTGGGCCAAATCTTCTACAATATTGTAGTTTTGGGCAGCCCGTGAATTAGGATTGAAAGTGGATTTTCGGATGGTACTCTTAGGAGGGCGTAATATGGAGTCAAAAGAAGTTTTCTCAATCTGAAGTGGCCCGGATGGAGGGCTGACAGATGGAGGATTAACAATGGATGGTAAAGGATCTGGCGAAGAACCGTTAGCATTCTTCAGCTTATCAGGTTTAACTGGCATGTCGTATGTCGCAAAACGGGTGGTTAGATTAACCCCATTGAACATGTAAATGTGTGCGCTTGTCAAGGCTTCATCGTGGGGTTGGTTGGAACTGCCCCCCGGCATGGGGGTTTTTGCAACCAACAATTGTTGCTGCGGAAAAGGCTGAGTGAGCACAGCAGGTTGCGAATTTCCCTTGAAAAGTTTGGCCACTTCATCGCGATGTGGGCAATCTCGAGTGTAGTGATCGTCACCACAAATGAGACATGGGAATTTCAATTTTCGTTGTGGTTGTTTTCCAGCAGCAGGGGTTTACGGTTGGGTTTTGGGTTGATCGTTGTTATTTTTCTTCTTTGGTTTGTTTCTCGCTTTCTTCTTGCCCCCGGGTTGTTGTGAAGGGGTTAATTGGACCACATTCACATCAGAGACTTGAGTTTGCGGGGGGGCGGTAGAAGAGGGTGCAGTCTGACTGGGAGAAGCCATTGAGGTGGGCCGCTGAATCGTTCCAGTGGACTGGGTGGTAGATTGAGTTTTGACGGAGCCAATAACTCCATCTGTGTGCGAAGCAGTCGATGGTTTGGATGGATCGTTAGTGGTACAGGTGGCGTTCGGTATCAACTCATACAGAGTACCGGATTGTGAATAGACTAAGTCTAAGTATTGAGATCGGGCAATGGCTTCTTCCTCGGTGACCACACCGCCCATGCCAACGTCACGAGCTATCTGGGTTAATAATGATTTCGTGAACCATTCTGCTAATAATTGGTCGGGGATGACCGCTTTAATTAGCCTTCGTCGTCTTCTCCATTCATGGATATGATCGGAGATGTGTATGGAAGTTGTCTGAAAAAGAGAGGTTAATAGTTCAGTACTCGTCTCGTATCGAATGGGCAGTTGGAAATGTGTGAGGAAGGACATGGCGAGGGAGTTGAAATCGTGAAAGGATGCGCGCAGTAATTCAATATACCATTTTGCGGCAGAACTCGTAAGTGTTCATTGGAAAAGACGCAAACGAATCGAGTCGTACATGAGGGAGTTTGATGAACACCACAAATGGACGGTCATTACATGGTTGTTTGGGTCTTCTCCCGATTTTCCGTCGAATTTTGGGATATCAGAGGGCAGTTTTGCTGGAATGGCTGGCCAAACCGTAGAATGATGAATGGGATCATTCGTTAACCGAGACAAATCTGGGAGGTCCAGGGTGGCTAGAAAGGGTAGTTGTCGGTTAACCTGTGGGTAATGCTGGTGTGGCAGAGGGACACCAATGGGGCCCAATACTGGGTTATGTGGATAATTATAACTCGTGGGCCCTCTCATGTGAGGTTGGTTTTGACCAAGGTACATAGGATTTGAGATGTTTTGAGAAGTGTTTGTGAGCGGAGGATAACCGGATGGGTTTTTTGGATTATATGTTGGGTTGGGCATTTGTCCATGAGGGGGTTGTTTCTAAGTCTGAACGTTTTTCCCCGTGGAGGCATGTGGGTTACCTTGAAAAGGGACGCTCCACGGGTTAGGTGCAATGGGTACATTTTGTCCCGTGGAGGCATGCGGATTTCCTTGAAAAGGGACGCTCCACGGATTGGGCGCGACAGACATGTTTTGTCCATGTGGTTGATGGTGGACTTTGACTTGAGGTTTCCCCCCAGCATGAGGGTGCCCCCTGAATGGAATTTGTCCTCTGGTGGGAGGATGCCCCCCAGCTTGAGGTAGAGTTCCCGGGATTTGACGGCCAGACATAAAAGATTGACCAGTATTGCCGATTGGGTTAGGTCCACCAAGGACAGTCCCTCCGGGTTGTTGGATAGGTATGGAACTTCCCGGTACAATTTGAGTAGTGGTTTGGGCAGTGGTGATAGAGGATGTGTTCAGTGCCCTAAATCCAAAAGGGAGATTAGGTCTTGGTGTTACAGTTGTGCCAATCGGGGCTTGATTAACTACCGCATTACCGACAGGTATGGTCGGAATGTGCGGGGTCAATGTTGAATGGGTCGTCTAGAGGGGAATTGTAGACCTCGGGCCAACAAACGGTACGTTCGGACCCACGGGTGGTGTGGCTATAAAAGTGGTGGCACCGGTAAAATGATTTGGTGGTACGGTGTAGGAAGAAGATGCGTCGGCGCCTTCTCCTGTTCCATATAGATCTTTCACCAAGCGTGGTGGACTTCAAACGACGTCTACAGTCCAAAAAGGGTCATTGGCTAAAGGGTTTTGAGGAGAACTGGCTGGAATGTCAGCAGGGTTTATGACAGTAAATTCTCCAGCGGAATTCAGGTGGAGTATCTGTCGTTCGTATCCCTCTGGAATGCGATAAGCTTCCGGAGATTCTGAGACAATTCGAAAGTTCTCCAAAGGAATGGGAACTTCTTCCTGGGAAGTTGTAGTGTTTTGAACCTCACTCTATTGAGGAGATTGCTCCATAGAATGAGGGGGAAAGGGGATGTCTCCTTCCATATTTTCTGGAGGAAGTCCCTGTAGCCTCCATGAGCGTCGTGGAGGGTCTATGTTGGCGGAAAAGAGTCTATGAAAGAAATCTATGGCCAACTAGCGAAAAGAAACAGCACACGCTAACAAATCTAAGAATCACAACCAAGCAAACATGACCTTCTTTTGATGACCGTACTAGTTGGTGATGAAATCCAACATCATGTGATCAAGTCCAGAAGGGGTGTGGATAGGGTGGAACATTTACAATGACAACCTGCTTAACAGACTTACGCCTTGGTGCAAGCTTCCACGCAGTAATTGTGGATTTACCCTCCAAGAAGCCCGAGTGAGTTTGACCAATGTCTGCTCCAGGTACAGTGAGACTTCCCATCACCGTCACCTTGTGTGAGAACCTAAAGATTATGGCCACTAAGGTTACCAATTCGCAGTCAGCCCCTGGGTGGGAACAGTCGACAGTTCGATCCGAACGTACGGGCAGGGTATCAAGCCCGAAATCAACTAAGAAGCTTCCACACAGTAATTATGGATTTACCTCAAAGTGACCCCCATAATACAATCTGACCACCACAATCAGTTAAACCACGGAGGGTTAGTCCCCGTAGCTTACCCAAATGCAACCTCGTGCGTAACCCCTGTGTGAGAGGGGGATCCCAGGCAGACTTATACGATAACTGGATTTGACTCTCCCTAACTCAGGATGCTAATGTTGGTTCTGAAAACTTTGGAGAGTTATGCTCACAGCCTAATCCAAAGTACTACACCTATCCTACTGTTGGTGGAGGATCCTAGCAAAGAAAAATTTCTAGATGATTTTTAATTAACGCTGATTTTAGTGGTTGTTCTTTACGCAAAAGGGGTGCTTGGAAGTGAAACAAATGAAATTATGACTCAGACCCAAAGAATGCATCAAACATGATAATAAATCATTTCCTTTCGATGAACATCTAGCTAAGGGAGAGAGAGAGTTCTTTCACTAACAAGCACGAAATACGGAGTATCCTCAAACAATGATTTTCTCAATAAAATCCTAATGTAATGCAAAAAACTTTCAAATGCCTTCTAATATGCTCAAACAATCATGAAGATATCTTTATTGTTTGCGTATGGATGATGATCAATATAACATAATTTTTATCTTTGCTAATTATCTTCTTGGTATGAATGAAAACCAAACTAGCATAAGCAAAAGTCACAAAAACAATACACCCTTCGTAGTAATCAAAACGAAAAAGCGAAAGAAAGGAAACAATCAAAGAGAAAACAAAAATTTTACACCCAAAAAGCAAAAGTTGAAGAACAATGACCTTGACTCAAATCAAGATGAAGAGGTCTGTAGGCCTTTGATGACCTTCACCAAGGTTTTTACTCAGCTGATGAGGAGAGAAGAACAATGCATAAGTTTCAAATTTCACTC
>ML805566.1:107681-125648 GCA_009831015.1 Picea engelmannii
GTTTCTGTTGTAGGAAAATCTCCCTGCGGACAGGTAGATCACCTCTAAGGCTTGACCTTAACCCTAGACAGAAAAATGCTTAACGTGGACACTGAATTTCTTTCAAATCTATCTAAACTAACACATGAGAAGGAAGGATGATATAAGTACATGTTATTGACGTTTGTCCCTGCACGCTCTGAGTTGCGCTCCGATCCTTTGCTCCTCACTGAGTTCTGCGGACAAAACAAGATACGACCACTTCCTACTCTATTGATATTAGCTTAAAAACAGATCTATCACTAAATGACAAGTTCATGTAACATCAGACACAAACTAGAAAGAAACAGGCCAAGTGTGTCATATTAATGAGAATAACGACAGCAGTACTTACAATCGTAGATGCGAATGCGACAGCTTCGTCAAGTCCTCTTCGTCTAACCCTTGCCTGAAAGATCCACAACCTGGATAACAGCAGCTTCACTGATCACTCTCCTTTGGCTGGCTATAAGTTTCCTCCAAGATCATAAATTTCATATGTTCAATTCTTCCCCCTTTCCACCATAATAGAGCCTGTTTATATAGGTTGGGAGGAGCCTAACCTCTTGAGTTATGTTTAGAACCAGTTGGGAACCTTCTCCTTAGATCATGGATCTGTTGATGAAAACAATAATTCGAGCACAACTTCCTCCTAATCTCGAATGTTCATCCCCTTATTCTTCTCAACGTGCTAACAACTGACCCAGATTAGGGAGCGCTCCTTCAGAAGGGGTCTCATAGCGTTGTAGCACTCCTTGGTAAGCCTTGGGGAAGCGCCAGCGCTCCTCCAAAAGGGTCTGGGCAATGTTATAACACTCCATGAAGAATTATAGGGGAGCGCCAGCACTTCTGCAGCTAAAGTAGGGGAGCGTTCCCCCTCCAAACCTCTATTTCAAGGTTCCTTTCAGGTGTCAAGAGTCATTTGATCCCAGCAAACCAGTTCTCCTCCTTCAAATTAGTCATGTGAGATGTCATAAGTGCCTCCTTAGTGTTGTTATCATGGTATTATGTCTGAACATCATTTGCAACACTAGTGATCAACTTGCAACACTTGCGAAAGTTGTAGGGAAGATGCGACACTTACGACGATTGATAGGGACAATGCGACACTTATCCATCTGAGCAATTTTGACGTGTAATAGGGACTGTCAGAACCCTTGTACCACTTATAGCTGTTGCAACTCATTTGAACATGTTATTGAATATTGTCTTGTGTTGTTAGCCAAACTTCAGGAGAGACGAGGAGGAAACCCTCAAGTACAATTAATATCAACAGAACCTCGCAGAGTGAATCCTAGAGTCGCTATTATCACTAGAGGATGCGTTGCTATAGGAGAAGATAAGATGACTCTAGAAAATGCTACAGACGAATTAGAGGTCAGAAGAACTGCAAAGAAGACACCTAAATTTGATCCGAGGAAAGAAAATTGAATATTTGAAGAGGCACTAAGAGAATTTGGAGGAGATCAGGTTTCTTCATCAAAGGCACAACCAGAAGTGAGAGAATGCGGGATTCCTCTAGCATTTGATTAGTCTGCATCACAGAGAGAAGGAAAATAGGTAAGCAAGCTTGTTAGTTTCTTGTATACATTCATTGAATTGATTAAGGATGAAAGAACCATACAAGAACTACAACACTTGAATTGATAGTGTGAAACACGAAAGGTAGACCCTCTACTGAATATAGAAGTACATCAAGTATCCAAAAAAATAAGGACAAATAAGGTACTACACCTTAATGCACAGATTGGAGACTATGATATAGATTATGTGGTCCTCGACCTAGGATCAGAAGTCAATGTTATGACGAAGAAAAAAAGGGCAATGATGGGAAAACCTAAGTTGATCTATTCCCCTATCAGACTTAGGATGGATAATAAGAAGGAAGTAAGCCCCTTTGGGAGACTGGAGAATGTCCCTGTGGACATCGATGGGGTAAGAACATTTGTGGACTTCGAGGTGATTGAGATAGTTGATGATAGTTGTCTTTATCCTGCGTTGTTTGGAATTGATTGGGCTTTCAACAATTCTATTGTTGTTGAATTAAAGAAAAGAAGAATGATGTTTGAAGGTGATGGACTTAGGGTCATTGCACCTCTGGATCCTGATGAAGGTCGAAGATACACAAAACCCATTAGAGAAGAATAATGCACATATGAGCTAGAGAATATATATAAATTGACAATGAGACAACAATATTGCATTAACCCTACAGGAAATGGGAATTTAAGATGGCAAAGTGACAACACATGCTCATCAGACTCAGAAGAAGAACTGGATAATTGGTAGAACAAAATGTATGAAGTCTTTGCATGGAGGTTTTCTAGATTGACTAGGGAATTTTGCTGGATTGGCACAGAAGTAAGCAATCTGCCCACATTTTATGGTTTAAATCATTTAGAAACATTCTTATCATATTTTGAATAAATTGTACCAGTACAATAGAGATTGTTGGCACTGGATGAGGATTTGAAAGAAACTTTGGTAATATGGTGGGGGGCACATAAAAATAACATCATGGACTGGATGCAATGTCACACTTTGATGGTAGTTCACTTTTTAGAACAAGTAGAAGGATGTGAAGTAATATACACAGGTCAAAGTTGTCTAAGGGACCATGTGTGTGGTTGTGAGGAGGCCTGGAGAAACATTCCTCAAGAATAGTGGGTGCATAAGTTCATCAACACTCTGGACACAACACCTATCAATTGGTATCTTCAAGCAGAATTGTGCCTCACCACTTCAGATTGGTATGGTATGACTCAAAACTTTGTAACTACATTTTCATTTGAAATCCAATACCCTTCAGTAGATCAAGTTATATTGTTGGAGCATATCCCTAACTTACATTAGTTTATACCTAGATTAGACTCCTAGATCTTGGTTAATACATTCATTTACACTTTATTTCACCTAATTTGGCCACATAGAGAAGAAGGGCACCTCATCCGTAGATTTTAGGGAAAACTGCTAATTTTAGATCAAGACTCAACTCCCGGTTCTTGATTTTCTTGATTTTTCCTGATTTTCTTGATTTATTCATGATTTATTCATGATTTATTCCAACTCCCCCATGAAAAAACTCATCTATTATTATGGAATGTGCACCTCCTCTTTGAGTGAGAGATTTATTCCTTAATTAATGATTTTTGTCATTACTATTATTAGTAACTACTATTTCGGGTCAATTAAGTGAGTTGGAACTGCTTCTCTTGTCAGTTAAGTGAGATTAAGTGAGCTAATGCACATAAATTGACTCTTTTGGACATTATTGAGTGTGTGAAATGTATTTTTAGTGGTCTAGGTCGAACTATGTGGTCACCCTTAGCTTATGACACCTATTTTAGCTATTTCAAGCTTTTTTTTACTAGAATTTCTATGTTGGAAATTTTATATATTCACCTCCTCTCTTATTTTTGAGGATGGTTTCTCATGTATATTCATTTTTTATTAATATAATTCTCTGATTTATGGAGCAAAAACTTTTTCTCATCTCTTGAATATCAGCAAATTGTTTGTGTTCAATTTAACTAGAATTCTAGATCTATCGGGGTTTCTGTAGGAATTCTACATGTTATCAAAGCTAGATTGAATCTAGTGGATTGTACACGATTTTATTTGCAGGTATAGATCATCAAGAGGTGAAAAATGAAACAATGGATCATCTCTCTCAGCCCACAAAAATCATTCTAAATCCTTTCAATTACTTCGAATGGAAGACAGAGATCTCTCTGCTCCTCCGAAACAAAGGGCTTTACCGGGTAACAATGGGAACGAAGAAAGAACCGACTGCTGCAGTGGAGAAGATAAAGTATTTCAATAAATTACATGAAGCAATTGGGCTGATATGCCTATCAATTTCTATAGATCTCCTCTTTCATGTCAATGGAGCCACTACTCCTGATGTGGTCTGGACCACATTGGAAGGACTATTCGGCAAGCAGGATGCAATGAGAGTACATCAACTGGAGAATGAAATCATATCCCTAAGTCCAATTCATTTCAGCAACCTGCAAGAATTATTCACCAAGTTCAAATCCCTCCTCATTGAACTTAATTCATGTGGAGTCACGAAAGGGGAAGAACAACTCATCCTTTCAATTCGCTCAAAACTAGGCCCTGAATATTCTGTATTTGTGTCGCCTTTTCAAGCATCTAAATTGACTCGGGAAAAATGGAAAATGCCTCCATTGAATGATTTCATCGCAGAATTGACTCAAGAGAAATCTAAGTTAGTCCAAATGGGTTCCATCAAGCGTTCCAAGAACCAAGCACTTGCAGCTACTGATGCTCCAAAAAGAAGTGGAAAAGACAAGGGAAAAGGAATGGGTAAATTTCTTGAATCGAAGAAGGAGAGATTCGCACAATCTTCAGAGAAATATTATGAGCCTAAGGGTAAGAAGAAGAAGAAGGAAAGAACATTTTTCATCGACTGTTCCAAAGGTTTTCATCTTGAAGAAAATTTCATGAGGAAGACTATCGATGAGATGGCTAAGAAATTGCAGCAGCACAATCTCACAGTGCCCGAAAATGAAAAGAAGAAAGATGATAACAGAAAAGGAGGGAGAGCATGAGATGGTCATTCTTTAATGGCTGTATGATGCAGGAGCATCCCTCATGACAAGCAAAATCAATGTGGAAGTAGAAGACAACTAGAAGACGTCCAATGCAAGCTTTTGAATTTTTAAATTTTCTCTTGAAGTTGATGCGTTGAATATAAATGAGATCATTTAATTTAGGAACCTTGGTAAAAATGTAATCAGATCTTGAGCCATACGCTCTTGTCTGAAGTAGATGGAGGCATTTATAGTGGTAGATGCAGGTAGATAGAATTAAATTCTTAGATTAGACAGTTCTAGAAGGAAGGAGGGAAATCGGATATAGACACCCTCATTTGTATCATTGTAACATTAGCTAGCATAACTTAGAGCAGGGAAGAGCATAGGAGAATAGCAGAAGAGTTGTAGAAGACACCCATGTACAGATCTTGAATTAATAGAAGAAGTTGATTCAGATTCATGGTTGTTGTGTTATTCTCTGTGTATGTGTGTTGAATTCTCTACTTATGAATATTAATTCCTCTTATGCATTTGTTATTATGCTGTGTGTATGATTTCGTGGATTAAGATCGAAATCTGAGAGGGAGTGAGGTGAGTTACAATTGTTTCTCCCTTGAGCGAGGATTCCTGCAGGGGGTGCAGGTGAAGTCGTCCGCAAGGAGTGTGTTGACAGAAGGCTCGGGAGTTAAATTCTTGTTCTCAAACACTCAGAAGTGAAAGTGAGTTGTTGAAGCCATGTAAGGAGTGCGCAGGCTAAGGAGAGTCTCAGTCGTGACACTGAGTGAAGCATTGAAGGACTGCTGCTGAGGGAATACGCAGAGTCAAAGAAGCTCAAACAACTGAAGTGTTCGTAGGCTTGCTGCAAGGATTGCGTGCAAAGAACCTCGTTGAGGTTGAAGCAATCTGATAAAGCTCAGGAAGGATAGGCTTCTGAGTCACTGAAGATCAGTGTAGGTCAGTGTAGCGTGAAGTCAGAAAGAAGCGTCGCAGGTTGACGAAGCGGTGAAAGAATCTCGTGAGGAGATACTTCTTTCATTTCGCAGATTTCACGAGGAAGAACAGAAGGTCGAAACCTCCTAAGGAGATTTCGCGACATTCTGAGGATCGTTAGATCTTGTAGAGGTGCAAGGAGGTTACGACGCGAAGGTCTGAGGAGTTTGAAACTCAGGAGAGGTAGGGCCGTTGATTCAGAATCATGGGACCCATCGGATCTACACGTGGTCTCGTGTCTCGGGGACTCGTGAGTTGAAGCCCCAAAGATGTGAAGCCAGAGTGGCGAGGTCTCAAGATGCGATAAGATCAGAGCCGTTCATTGTGGAGGACACGTGTAAGGATATCCTCATCTCGCAGACTCAGATGTTGGAGGATAGAAAGGGAAACCTTTGGTTTCATGAGTGGCGAGGTGGTGAGACATTAGAAGCCATCCATCTGAAGGGACAGGTTGCAGAGATCTGTGATCTCGCGAACTTGGGAGTTCGCAGGGTGAAAGTCCAAGAATTGGGCATTCAAAGTCGCGAGGCGTGAGGACGTGAAGCGGCGAGAGGATCGTAGTCATCCAAAAAGGAGGATAGGTATCAGAGATCAAGAGATCTCGCGAACTCGAGAGTTTGTAGGATAGAGACCCAAGTATTGGGTATTCAAAGTCGTGAGGCATGAGGACGCGAGGCGACGAAGGAGTGAGAAAATCGCAGTCATCCATCTGAGAGGACAGGTGGCAGAGATCGGAGATCTCGCGAACTCGGGAGTTCGCAGGGTAAAGGCACAAGTATTGGGTGTGCAAAGTTGCGAGACATGAGGACGTAAGGCGACGAAGGAGCGAGAGGATCGTAGCCGTCCATCTGAGGAGGACAGGTGGCAGAGATCAGGGATCTCGTGCACTCGGGAGCTCGCAAGCTGAGAGTCCAAACACTGACTACTCAAAGTCGCGAGGCCGCAAGTAGCGAGGGAAGGATAGTCGTTGGTTCCGGATCATGGGAGGACCATTGGATCTGCGCGAGGGATTGTATATTGGGACCTCACAAGAAAAGGTTTGAGAGTTTGGTTATGGGGATCGTGAGGTCACGAGATAGCGATATCCCGACAGCTGGAGCAGTGTGGGCCATAGAGGAGCATGAGTGTAATACAGGTGTCACCAGGGATTCGCAAGTCGCGAAGTGCCGAGGAGTCGAGACTCGTCTGGACGCTGAGTCGCGAAGTGCCGAGGGGCTGAGATTCTTGTGGACACGTGGCAGAGTATAAGGTGGGACCGCGCATCTCGGGTACTCGTGATATTGGAGGGTGAAAACTCGACGGTTCAACCGGCGAGGTCGCAAGGTTGCAAGATTGCGAGGGGCGCTAACAATTGAGCCTATCCCATGGTTGCATGTGGAAGGATCTATACACGTATCACAGATCAGGTATCACAAGATTTGAAAGGAAGAGTTTGGAGGCTTGAGTCACGAACGCGCGAGATAGCGAGGTTTGGCTGACCTCGGAAGAAGATTGTTGTTGGTGCAGATTTCCCGATAGGGAAATAGAAGAACCTTCGAGTTCTTCGGGTCGAGGAGAAGAAGGTCCTGTGGGAGAGGATGTCCCCTGGGTGAGGAGCGTGCCTACGTCATAGTGGTATCAGAGCATAGAAAATTTTCTTTGCTTTCTATAGCAGAGGACAGAGAATATTCACCATGCCACCAAGGAGAAGAGGTAGACAATCACCCAATCCATAGGAGGAAAGGGAATTATCCAGAGAAAGGGAAATGTCCAAAGACAGAGGTAGGCCAGTACATAATCTAGACGTAGAGAGAGGAATGTGAAATCTTCGTGCCAGAATGGAGGACATGGAGATAAGGCAAAGGCGAAACGCTGATGTAGGAGATATCAGTGAATCCGAGGATGAAGGTGATGCTGGACATGAAGAGGAATAAATCCCAGCAGAAGATGCAGCCAACGAGTGTTTGATTAAGGCTATCGCTTGGATGAGTTCGAAAACAAAAGTGGACATTCCATCTTATGAAGGGAGTTTGGATGCGGAAGAACTGCTAGACTGGATTAGAGCTCTAGACACTTACTTCGATTATGAAGATATCGAAGATGATAAAAATGTCAGACATGCCATCACAAGATTGAAAGGACATGCAGCCTTGTGGTGGGATGAACTGCAAGATGACAGACATTGTCAAGGAAAGAAGAAAATTAAGAGCTAGGACAGGATGATAGCCAAGATGAAGGCAAAATTTATTCCCAGGGACTATCAAATTTCTTTGTTCAGGAGGATGCAGAACCTGAGACAAAAGCTGATGATAGTAAAGGAGTATACTGAGGAATTTTATAGGTTAAATATTAGAGCAGGTCATCGTGAAAGCATTGACGAAAAGGTGGCCAGGTATATGAATGGCCTGAGGTATAAAATTCAGGATGAACTAAATTTGGCAACCATCCGAACTATTGAGGATGCTTACCAATTGGCTCTGAAAGCTGAGGAGAAGCTGAGCCGTAAACAAAGTCAGAGAGGTAGAGGCAGGAGTCAACCCAAAGGCAAATCGGTTGCCCAAGATAAATACTAGAAGCCCAAGGAGGAATGGAAAAAACTTCAGACTCAGATAGAAAGAGGTGGAACCTCACAGAGAGGGCAATATGTTGAACAAAAAGATCAGCATACTGAGAAAAGAGGAGGATATGCTAATAATAATAGGTTTCCTCATACCAGAGGTAGAGGAAGAGGAAGAGGTGGAGTAATCAGATGCTTCACATGTGGAAAGAATGGACACAAGTCATTCGAGTGTCCGGAGAAAAAAAGAGAACCGGGAGAGACTCACATCGTCGAGGCATAGAGGCAAGATGCTGAGACAGAATACGCTGAAGGCGGAAGATCGCTAGTGATGCGAAAAGTTCTTTTGACCCCAGAGAAAGAGACGGAGAATCCAGTGCAGAGGAACAATATTTTTAGGACTGCTTGCAAGACCAAGGATAGAGTGTGCAAGGTCATTGTGGACAGTGGAAGCAGCAATAATCCCGTTTCAACCGAGATGGTAGAAAAGTTGGAGTTGGAGACAACTGATCATCCAAGCCCATATAGAGTTTCATGGATACAGAAGGGACATCAGGTAAATGTCACTAAACAATGCTTAGTTGACATCAAGATAGGAGGGTATAATGATAAAATTTTATGTGATGTTATTCCTATGGATGTCTGTCACTTATTGTTGGGTAGACCATGGAAATATGATAGAAATGTAATTCATGATGGGAGAATGAATACATATACCCTGAAGAAGAATGGGAGGACTCACATGTTGTGTCCAATTGAAGATAAAGAGGTGAAGCTGGAAGTAAAGAACATAGTACTTCTGATGAGTGGGAAGGAACTTCTTACAGAAGTTAAGAAGAAGGAGGATCCAAAATTCTTTGTAGTCAGAAAACCGAGAATTGTTCTGACTAGCACAAGCGTGGATGATTTGCCAAAAGAAGTTCAGGAACTACTGGAAGATTTCGCTGATATTGTGGTGGACGAATTACCTCGTTTGTTGCCACCGATGAGGAGTGTGAGTCACCATATTGATCTCATACCAGGAGCTAGTTTTCCAAACAAATCCACGTACATATTGACACCACAGGAGAATGAGGAGGTCAAGAAGCAGGTCCAAGAGTTGTTGGACAAAGATTTGGTTAGGGAAAGCTTGAGTCTGTGTGCTGTTCCAACAGTACTCAGTCCAAAGAAAGACGGAGGCTGGAGGATGTGCACTGATTCAAGAGCCATTAACAAGATAACCATCAGGTATAGATTCCCATTGCCAAGGATGGATGATTTGATGGATTGCTTAAGTGGAGCAAAATTTTTTTCAAAGATAGATTTGAAAAGTGGATATCATCAGATTCATATGAGAGAAGGTGACGAATGGAAAAAAACATTCAAGACAAACAAAGGGTTGTATGAATGGCTTGTCATGTTGTTTGGATTGACAAATGCACCAAGTACCTTTATGAGGTTGATGAATGAAGTCCTGAAGGATTTCATCGGGAAATTTGTCATTGTGTATTTGGATGACATATTGGTTTTCAGCAAGACAAAGGCTGAACATTTGAATCATTTGGCTATTGTGATGAAGAGACTACAACAGGAGAAGTTGCTGATAAATATGAAGAAATCTTCATTTATGAAGACAGAACTCATTTATTTGGGGTTTGTTATTTCTGCAAATGAGTTGAGAATGGATCCAGATAAGGTGGAGGTAAACAAGAATTGGCCATCACCGAGGAACGTATTTGAGGTAAGGAGTTTCCATGGACTGGCTAGTTTCTACCGAAAATTCATTAGGAATTTCAGTGGAATTAGTGCAGCAATGATGGATACAGTCAAGAAAAGACATAAATCTTTTCACTGGATGGAAGAGGCTGAGAAGAGTTTCAATTTATTGAAACGAAAGATTACAGAGAAACCAATTTTGGTGTTTCCAGATTTTCAGAAGACATTTCAAGTGAAATGTGATGCAAGCGGGTTTTCCATAGGAGCGGTCTTGAGTCAGGAAGACATGCCGATTGCATATTTCAGCGAGAAGCTGAATGAAGCAAAAGAGAAATACTCCACATATGATAAAGATTTCTATTCCATCATACATGCATTGAAGAAATGGAGGCACTATTTGATTCCAAAAGAATTTGTTTCTTATAGTGATAATCATGCATTACAATTTGTGACTCAACAGGAAAAGTTGAATCAGAGGCATGTTAAATGGGTTGAATACATGAAAATTTTCACTTTTGTGATAAAGCATATTTCTGGTACTACTAACAAAGTTGTTGATTCTTTGAGCAGGAAGTGTTTGCTGCTGCAGGAGTTCAAGGTCAAGACTTTAGGCTTTGATGATCTGAAGGACATGTATGCAGGTGATGCAGATTTTGCAGAGGCTTATGAAGAAGCTGAGAATCCAGTTCTCAGAGACAGAAGCCAGTGGATAGAGTATGTGATCCAGGATGGATTGTTGTTCAAAGGCAATCAACTGTGTATTCCAAATTGCTCCATGAGGGAGAACTTGTTGAAGGAGAAGCACAGTGGAGGATTGGCTGGACATTTTGGCCATGATAAGACATTTGCAAAGTTGAGTGAGTCATACTTTTGGCCAGGGATGTGGTCAGAAGTCAAGAAGTTTGTGGATAGATGCAGAATTTGCCAGCATTCAAAGGGAAGGAAGCAGAATGCAGGATTCTATCAACCATTACCCATACCTGAGAGGTCGTGGGATGAAATCAGCATGGATTTCGTATTGGGATTGTTGAGTTCACAAAGAGGTGTTGATTCCATATTTGTGGTAGTTGATAGGTTTTCTAAGATGGCACACTTCATTCCATGCCAGAAAACCGGTGATGCGACTCACATCACAAATTTGTTTTTCAAAGAGATTGTTCGACTCCATGGATTGTCGAAGAGCATAGTCTCAGACAGAGACACAAAATTCATAGGGAATTTATGGAGAACATTGTGGAAGAAGCTGGGGACTAATTTGATGTTTAGTTTTTCTTATCACCCTCAGATAGATGGGTAGACAGAGGTGGTCAACAGAAGTCTGGGAGACTTGTTGAGAAGCTTGGTGACAGAGGACCATAGCAGTTGGGATAGCATATTACCACAAGTAGAGTTTTCTTACAATGATACAGTGAACAGGAGCACAAGAAAAATCCCATTTCAAATTGTATATGGAATGCAACCAAGAGGAGTTTCTGAACTGAGGGATTCAGAACAGGCTGATACTAGCAGTGCTAGTGCAAGAGAATTCGCTGAAGTGTTGAAGGAACTTCACAGCCAGGTGAAGGAGTGACTATTAAAGTCAAGTCGGGAGTACAAGCGCAGAGCAGATCAGCATCGGAGACAACTTCAGTTTGAAGTTGGTGATCTAGTTTTGGCACATTTGAGGAAGGAAAGGTTCCCGAGAGGAACATAAAACAAGTTGAAGATGAAGAAGATTGGGCCATGCAAGGTCTTGAATAAAATGGGACAGAATGCTTATGAAATCGAGTTACCAGATGGGATCAGAATTTCTCCGACATTTAATGTTTCAGATTTATATCCATACAGAGTTGATGAAGTAGGAGCAGAAGGTGATGATCAACCAGAGGTCCAGTGGCAAAAGCAGATGCCAGTTGCAGAAAATCTACAGATGGAACAGATACTGAATAAAAGAGTGGGTAAGAAAACCAAGAGGAAAGAATACTTTGAATATTTGGTCAAATGGAAGGGACATCCAGTTGAAGATGCCAGCTGGGAGACTGAAGAAGAAATCCTGAAGCATGGACATACCGTGCAGGAGCTCATGGACAGGAGCTGATGCAAATTTTCAAGTGAGGGAGTATGATGCAGGAGCATCCCTCACAATAAGAAAAATCAACGTGGAAGCAGAAGACAGCTGGAAGACGTCCAGCGCAAGATTTTGAATTTTTAAATTTTCTCTTGAAGTTGATGCACTGAATATAAATGAGATCATTTAATTTAGGCACCTTGGTAAAAATGTAATCAGACCTCGAGCCATACGCTCTCATCTGAAGTAGATGGAGGCATTTATAGTGGTAGATGTAGGTAGATAGAATTAAATTGTTAGATTAGAAAGTTCTAGAAGGAAGGAGGGAAACCAGATATAGACACCCTCATTTGTATCATTGTAACATTAGCTAGCATAACTCAGAGTAGGGAAGAGCATAGGATAATAGAAGAAGAGTTGTATAAGACACCCATGTACAGATCTTTAATTAATAGAAGAAGTTGATTCAGATTCATGGCTGTTGTGTTATTCTCTGTGTATGTGTGTTGAATGCTCTGCTTATGAATATTACTTCCTGTTATGCATTTGTTATTATGCTATGTGTATGATTTCATGGATTAAGTTCGAAATCTGAGAGGGAGTGAGGTGAGTTACAATTGTTTCTCCTTTGAGCAAGGATTCCTGCAGGGGGTGCAGTTGAAGTCATCCGCAAGGAGTGCGTTGACAGAAGGCTCGGAAGTTAAACTCTTGTTCTCAAACACTCAGAAGTGAAAGTGAGTTTTTGAAGCCATGCAAGGAGTGCCCAGGCTAAGGAGAGTCTCAGTCGTGACACTGAGCAAAGCATTGAAGGAATGATGCTAAGGGCATATGCAGAGTCAAAGAAGCTCGAACAACTGAAGTGTTCGCAGGCTTGCTGCAAGGAGTGCATGCAAAGAACCTCATTGAGGTTGAAGCGATCTGATAAAGCTCAAGAAGGATAGGCTTCTGAGTTGTTGAATATCAGCGTAGGTCAGTGTAATGTGAAGTCAGAAAGAAGCATCGTAGGTTGACGAAGCGGTGAAAGAATCTCATGAGGAGATACTTCTTTCATTTCACGGATTTCACGAGGAAGAATGGAAGGTCGAAACCTCCTAAGGAGATTTCACGAGATTATGAGGATCGTTAGATATTTCATAGGTGTAAGGAGGTTACGGCGCGAAGGTCTGAGGAGTTTGAAACTTAGGAGAGGCAGGGTTGTTGGTTCAGAATCATGGGAGCCGTCGGATCTACACGTGGTCTCGTGTCTCGGGGACTCATGAGTTGAAGCCCCAAAGATGTGAAGCCAGAGTGGCAAGGTCGTGAGACGCAATAAGATCAGAGCCATTCGTTGTGGAGGACACGTGTAAGGGGATCCTCATCTCGCAGACTCAGACGTTGGAGGATAGAAAGGGAAACCTTTGGTTTCACGAGTGGCGAGGTGGCAATACATTAGAAGCCATCCATCTTAAGGGACAGGTGGCAGAGATCTATGATCTCGCGAACTCGATAGTTCGCGGGGTGAAAGTCCAAGAATTGGGCATTCAAATTCGCGAGGCGCGAGAACGCGAAGTGGCAAGAGGATCGTAGCCATCCAAAAAGGAGGACAGGTGTCAGAGATCGAGAGATCTCATGAAATCGGGAGTTCGTAGGATAAATACCCAAGTATTGGGTATTCAAAGTCGCGAGGCGTGAGGACGCGAGGTGACGAAGGAGCGAGAAAATTGCAGCCGTCCATCTGAGAGGACAGGTGGCAGAGATCGGAGATCTCGCGAACTCGGGAGTTCGCAGGGTAAAGGCACAAGTATTGGGTGTGCAAAGTCACGAAATGTGAGGACGCGAGGTGACGAAGGAGCGAGAGGATCATAGCCGTCCAACTGAGGAGGACAGGTGGCAGAGATCAGGGATCTCGCGCACTTGGGAGCTCGCAAGATGAGAGTCCAAACACTAACTACTCAAAGTCACGAGACCGCGAGTAGCGAGGGAAGGATAGTTGTTGGATCCAGATCACGGGAGGACCGTTGGATCTGTGTGAGGGATCGTATCTCGGGACCTCGCAAGAAAAGGTTCGAGATTTTGGTTACGGGGATCGTGAGGTCACGATATAGCGATATTCCAACAGCTGGAGTAGTGTGGGCCATAGAGGAGCGTGAGTGGAATACATGTGTCACTAGGGATTCGCGAGTCGCCAAGTGCCGAGGAGCTGAGACTCGTGTGGACGTTGAGTCGTGAAGTGTCGAGGGGCCAAGATTCTTGTGGACATGTGGCAGAGTATAAGGTGGGACTACACATCTTAGGTACTCGTGAACATGGAGGGTGAAAACTCGACGGTTCAACCGGCGAGGTCGCGAGGTTGCGAGATTGCGAGGGGCGCTAACAATTGAGCCTAGCCCACGGTTGCATGAGGAAGGAGCTATACCCGTATCACATATCGGGTATCGCAAGATTTGAAAGGAATATTTTGGAGGCTTGAGTCAAGAACTCACGAGATAGCGAGGTTTGGCTAACCTCGGAAGAATATTGTTGTGGGTGCAGATTTCCCAATAGGGAAATAGAAGAACCTTTGAGTTCTTCGGGCCGAGGAGAAGAAGGTCCTGTGGGAGTGGATGTGCCCTGGGTGAGGAGCACGCATGTGTCACTGTAACATCCATTCCATCAGCTTGGATCCTTGATTCAGGTGCATCGAACCATATGGCTGCATCAAAAGATGAATTTTCCTCCATCGAAGAAAGCACCAGATCCCCAATTTACTTGGGAGATGCCACACCCGCAAAGGTGTGCGGAGAAGGAATTGTTGATATTGAAGGGGGATGCTTCACAAATGTGCTTCATTTACCCTTGATGTCTACAAATATTCTCTTGATATCTCATATCACTCATTCCGACTCTAGAAGGAAGGTGGATTTCACTCCGGACTCCGAAGTGATTGCCGACATTTCCACAGGCTCACAGCTTGCACATGGAATTGCAGATCACGGTTCTCATTTGTATTTCTTCTCCCACTTTGTTCCTAAATATATTAGCACTATATTTATGTCACAATATAATGATATCAGTAGGTTATGGCATGAAATATTTGGCCATCTAAACTATAAGTACTTGCATGAACTCAGCAAGGAAAACATGGTAGAAGGATTGCCAGCTATTAAATTCACAAGCGGTGTATGTCAAGGATGCATTCTTGGAAAGCATCCAGAGAAAAAGTTTGAAAAAGGGAAGGCAAAAAGAGATTCTTCGCCTCTTAAGCTGATTCACAGTGACATTACGGGCCCATTCCCATAGCCTTCAATCAGTATACAACTACAACACACAGTGCCATATACACCACAGTAGAACGATGTTGTGGAGAGGAAAAACTGGTCCTTAAAAGAGATGGAAAATTGTATGCTACATTCAAAATCATTAGCTCCAAAGATATGGGCTGAAGCTATTAATTTTGTATTAGAAATTAAGAACTGAGTTCCTCACAAATCACTCAAAGGAACCACTCCTTTTGAATGTTGGACCGGTAAGAAACCGAAAGTGTCGCACTTTCGTATTTTTGGTTCACGAGCATGGGCTCACATTCCGACAGGTAAGAGGAAGGCCTTGGAGCCTCAAAGTGTTGAATGCATATTTTTTGGATATACTAAAGGTGTCAAAGGATATATATTTCTAGACTCTCACACTGAAAATTTCATTCTAGCTCGAAGTGTGAAGTTTGAAGAAGAACACTGCATGATTTTTCAGAAGACCCTGTCGAGGAACCACTTGTTGTCACTGATGAGGAGGAGTCAGAAAATTCTTCGAGCACTTAAAAAAATCCATCAGAGAATCATTTCAGGTCTGATATAGAGGATGAGTAGCAGGTCATGGCTTCTCCAACTCAGTTGCCAACTTGGGCAGAGAAAACCCTACAAGATACGGGTGAACTAGTCGGTGATCCTGCGGATACAAGAAGGACTAGATCACAGTTTTTTGGGGCTCCTCAAGCCTTGGCTGCCACAGAACCTTTGTTTCCCATACATTTCTATATTTCACTTGGTTTATATCCAAAGTAACACTCTTAGGTTGCATACATCTTCACCAAGTCCTTCAATGAAAAAAAAAATTCAGAACTGAGAGCTATGCTTGGAGTGGTGGAGACAACTGAGTAGGTCACTTTTGGCCACTCAGCATTTTTTTTTCCTCTTTTGGGGGGGTGGGTTTTCCCATGAGGTTTTCAATATTTCATCCTTTCATAAGGAATTATTTTATGTAATGAGTACCTAAAATGGCCAAGTTGTCGGGACTCAAATTTTTTGTCATTACGGTTAGGCTTTACGGGGGGTGTTGGAGCATATCCCTAACTTACATTAGTTTATACCTAGATTATACTCCTAGATATTGGTTAATACATTCATTTACACTTTATTTCACCTAATTTTGCCACATAGAGAAGAAGGGTGTCTCATCCCTAGATTTTATGGAAAACTGCTAATTTTAGATCAAGACTTAACTCCCGGTTCATGATTTTCTTGATTTTTCCTGATTTTCTTGATTTATTCATGATTTATTCCAACTCCCCCATGAAAAAACTCATCTATTATTAGGGAATGTTCACCTCCTCTTTGAGTGATATATTTATTCCTTAATTAATGATTTTTTCCGTTACTATTATTAGTAACTACTATTTCGGGTCAGTTAAGTGAGTTGGATATGCTTCTCTTGTCAGTTAAGTGAGCTTAAGTGAGATAATGTGCATCACTTGAATCTTGTGGACATTATTGAGTGTGTGAAATGTATCTTTAGTGGTATAGTTCGAACTATGTGGTCTCCCTTAGCTTATGACACCTATTTTAGCTATTTCTAGCTTTTTTGACTAGAATGTCTATGTTGGAAATTCTATATATTTACCTCCTCTCTTTTTTTTGAGGATGGTTGCTCATGTATATTCATTTTTGATTAATATAATTCTCTGATTTATGGAGCAAAAACTTTTTCTCATCTCTTGAATATCATAAAATTGTTTGTGTTCAATTTTACTAGAATTCTAGATCTATCAGGGTTTCTGCAGGAATTCTACATATACAAGTTGTCAGATAGAAAGTATTTGAGGAGGAACCTAACCTCCCCATGGAGAAAGAAGAGGATGAATGGACTGAACCTCTTCAAAAATTGCACGGATGTTACAATATCAATGCTGATGAAGATGATGATCCTAGGAATGTGAACATCACATAAACAGAAGGACAGAGAGATGTAGAAGGATTGGGAGTTGAACTACCTTTCATTGGACAACCGATCAAAATAAAGAAATTTAATATTGGAATATAGAAAGCACGTAAGATTTCTAATGTTGGATATTAATGGGATGATTCCACCATTGATAAGATCACATAACTACTACATGACTACCAGGACTTGTTCCCAACCAAGTTCACTAATATGAAGGGCATAAAAGGGACCACAGGAGAGATGAAGATCCCCTTGAAGCCAAATTCTAGGCTAGTTAAGAAGATACCCTACATATTGAATCCCAAATATAAGAAGAAAGTGAAGATTGAACTAGACAGGATGTTGGAAGCAAGAATCATAGAACCTATGGAAGAGTCAGAATGGATTAGCCCTATAGTGGATCAATATAAGAAAATAGGAGAGATCAGGATCTGTCTAGATCTCATGAAGCTGAATGATTTTTTTTTGCATGACCCATTCCCTACACCATTTACATATGAACTGCTAAATAATGTAGGGGATCAAGAATTTTACTCCTTCATAGATGGATTTTCAGGTTATCACCAGATCAGGATTGTCAAGGAAGATCGCCACAAGACCACATTTGAAACAAAATGGGGATTCTACCAGTACACAATGATGCCTTTTGGATTGAAGAATGAACCAACCATCTTTTCTTGGGTGGTGGTCGAAGCATTCAAGGAGTTTTTACATAAATGTTTGGAAGCATATTTCGATGATTGGACTATTTTTAGCTTATTACAAAACCATATTGAATGTTTAAGACTAGTGTTGGATAAGTGCAAGCAATGTCAGATTTCCATGAACCTGAAGAAGTACATCTTCTTTTCACACTTTGGAGTGATGCTAGGGAATATTGTGTGTAAGAAGGGGTTGCTAGTAGATCCATCCAATATTTCCATTATTGTTGATCTACCCCCCCCCCCCCC
>ML805566.1:160691-172878 GCA_009831015.1 Picea engelmannii
TTAATAAATGGGATAAGATATTTAATAATGGGATAAGATATTTAATAAATGGGATAAGATATTTAATAATGGGATAAGATATTAGGTAAGGGAGTAAATGAAGGGAAGTCGGTGAAGGAGGGATAAGGGGGGGAAAGGAGTTTAGGGGGAGGATTATGTTACGGGAGTTGGGGATGAATTTGGGAGAGCGAGGGAATTGGCAGAGTGAAACTTGGAGTGGAATTTTCACAGTGCACCGGGGGTTGCTGGGGGTTTTGGGCTCGGAGGGCTAGGATATCCGTCGATATCCTAGGGCTAGGAGCTAACTAGTCGGTAGGGTGGTCGGTTTTGGGTAGTGTTCTAAAGAAGCGAGAAGGAAGCAAGCAACGAGCAAATAGTAGCATCAGGTTCAGGTAAGAATTATGCATTGTTTTGAATGAAGTTGTTATTAAATCTTATTATATTGACGAAATTGCATACGAATGAGTTAAATTAGTAAAATTTGTTGAATGTTACGGAAGTTACTGTTATTTCATTACTGTGTTATGAAATTAGTTAGTTATCAAAATAAATTGATGTAAAATGTAAATCCAGCCATTATATTCTTAGAGTTTGATCTCAATTCTATCATACATTTCCTCATGCTTCACTCGTTGTTTTTCTGCTATTTCCATTGAAGCGTCGTTTAGGGATGCTATGATGAAGTCAAAATTGTCGGAGGTGAGGACAGTCTGCATCTTGGTCATGGTGGCTTTCAATTTCTTCAAGGAAGAAGGTTTCAGGGGGGAAACCTTCCTCTTCTTCGAGAGGTCAACTTCGTCTCTGGGCTATGTTACTTTGTTGGGATTTTGTTCAGCTTCTACTTCATCACCACCCCGTCGGTTAGGTGACACTGAAGGAGTCTTTCCTGAGGTGTTGCTTAAGTTTTGGACCTCCTCAGTCTTCTTCTGGCTTCTTGTTCCGGGTGGATTCTGTTCTTTATGAGTGTCCTCTGGGCTGTCCAGGTCAGATATCTCTGCAGGGTTGGCAAGGATAAGGATGTTAGTTGACCATTCCTTAGTGATATACTCAAGGTCTTCTTCTCTAATTTTGTAATATGACTGGAGATTATCATTATGTTCATATGCTCACGTTGTAATGTAGATAAAGTGTCGATCTGCGCTGAACTTCATCAGGGGTCGGAACCTCTGTAAGGTGTTAAGATTCATGTGAGGCTTGAATTCGATGGATCTCTTTATCTAGAGGTAGTATGTATGAAACACAACATTCCACTGCCACTGTTTTTCCATATCAGTTGAATACCACAGGGTAGCGAACTTTGCGGCAAGTGGTTCGAATGACTCTATGTCTAGGAAGGTCACTCCTTCTATCATCTCCGAGGAAACAAATTCAATGAGGACCAAGAGCCAACTAAAATGAAATTCATAACTCTAATCGTGTGCTTCTCAGCAATCTAGTTCCAATTGGTTAACTAGCTACTTTGCACAGTTCATCTGTAGGCCTTTTGTGCACTTCCCTACGAGGTCAACGACAAATCCGGTGGCTTGCGTAGGTCAGTTCTTCCTTACTAAATTTCCAGCTATCATTTGACATGTTAGGTGAAATGTGCCACTCTGTATGGAAGCTACCTTATAACCTCTTGTTCCCTTCTCAACGTCACCATATGTATCCTTGATCTTTTATACCAGTGCGCGATCTGTGGCTTTTCCTGGATAAAACTCTTGTGGGTCAGGTCCTTGCATACTCAGTCCTGTGATCCAGTGGATCAGTGTGGGTTCAAATGTAATATGATGGTCTAGGCATAAGTATCCACCATGGTAACATGAAATTATCAGCTTGACACAGGCGTTGACTTCCTGGTGTCTTCCGAAGTGTGGGATCTTCATGACATTCAGCAGGGTGGACTGTGAGAGGTTCATCGTCCATGACTGGGGGATTATATTTGAATTCTTCCCCTTAGTTCTGGTTAGGTACTTGTATGGGGCATGTTGGCCCTTGATTATGGAAGGAATAAAATATCAAGGAAGAAAAGGTGAAATGTGAACTTCACGGAAGACACAATGACTGTTATTGGGTCGAAGTGAGCAGAAGATCAGGAAAGACGACACGAAGTAAGGAAAAGCAAGTAGTTGAATGAGGAGATCAAGGATGACTGATCATCGAGGAAGAAGGTTCGTAGACAACTCAATAAGAAAGAAAAGCCACTGTTGGATACTTTGGAGCACCGCGCGAGAATGAAGGAAAGAAAGACTGGGGAAGCTCTAAAAATGCGGGTCAAGTTGACCTAGGGTTTTAGACACCTAGGGTTTTGATATCTAGGGTTTTAACACCTAGGTTTCAACCTAAGGCTATCGGTGAGATATTGTAATGTATAAATAAAGGTCTAAAGGACCTGGGTCAGGTTGGTACAATATTGTGGTGGATTTAGTTATAATGTTGTTGTGAGCGATTGTTGGTGTGTGAGAGAGAAGTGCTAAGTGTGAGAGCCTTCTGGTATTGTAAGATATTTAGCTGTGTGTGAAGGTCAAGTCCTGCAGCTGGGTGCACAGGAAGGGGAGAGAAAGAGAAAATAAGAGAGAAGATCTGTTAGCTAAGAGCGCAGACAAGAACTTTATTATTTATCTTAATATATCATAAGCACAGTTTTGTGGATGTAGCCCTAGAGAAAGGGTGAACCACGTATATCTTGTGTCGTGTGTGATTGATACTTTGTATTTGCCATTGGATTTACTGTTATTGCATTATTGTGTTAGATCTGATAGATAGCTGTGCAAGGTAGATCTGAGCTGATAAGTGATTTATGCATATTGTACTATTCTGTATTAGATCCACTTGATATTTCCTTTGGTTGTAGACATCTCTATCCTGCAACCCCCTCATAGCTACTTTGGGTGAGACTGCATCTACTTCACAGGTGTTTTCGAAAGGGCCAATAGTTAGGGATTGTTGGTGTGCTCTTGGAGCTGAACCCTGGGTCTACCCCTATGCCTACAAATGGTTCCATTACCAGGACATGAATCTTTTTGAGGGAATGTCAAGGTGGTTTCCATAAAAAACAAATATTTGGAAGTGGATAGAGGATCAAGAGAAGGACTTCACTGAAGCCCAAAAAAAGAACCCTAATTTGAGTACAGAGGATTGGTTAGGAAGATATATCTTCACCGATATACACAATATTTTCTTTGGAGGAATCCATCAAGAGTTATATGAGTGGCTAGCTAGATTAGCCGATACCCAGCTTGAGATCAGATCTAGACCTCCCGTGGTCTAGACGTCGGAGATGATCAAGAAGGTCAAAAGGGTTGATAACGTCATGTCACGAGCAGTAGATCACTAGTTTGATAGAACCATTGGAGGGTACATCACGGAGTTTGTTATTGACAAAGTAGAGTCATACAACCAATCCGAGAGATATTTCTTTAAAGGACCCAGAGGGAATTTTTTTCATTTTCTGAAGTTGAGAATCAAAATGCTATTGCATGAGAAGAACATCTTGAAGAACAATAGATTGATTGGATTCGAAGAGGCTAATGTTAAAAAATTTGGACAGCGACAGTGACACAGAAGTGGTCCATACGCAAAGTGGGAGGGTGTTCAGATAAGTTCATCTTGCGAACTTGTTCAAGAAGAACTATGGGGACGAGGGTTTCTATAGTGGAGAAGAGGCAGATCTGACAGACATAGAACATTCAGGACCCACTAGGAATTAGGAAGGGGAAGATGAATAACTTCACCGGGACAAGCCAGAAACCTTAGGAACTATGAAGACTATTGAGGGAAGTACTATTATCCCTCTTGTTGGTTCAACAATATTAAGAAATCAAAGTAATCAGAGTCACTAGAGCATATAGAGAACTGTCAATAGTAGTCCACCACATATTCAGTCAGGAACCCTAGGAAGATCTATGGCAGATGAGATGAGGATTCCTATCTTTAGGGGAGATGGATCTGAAGATCCTGATCAACACTGGTTCCTATGTGAATCCGTATGGAATATTAAAAGTGTCACCAATGAATCTCTCAAAATAACTCAGTTTAGTACAACTCTAAGAGACCGCGCACTGAGCTGGGACATGCAACTTGTCTAAGGACTTGCTCAACCTAAGCCACTGAATGAGATCAAGAATGCACTGATTGAAGAGTTTAAGAAACCTAAATCGGAGTCACAATGTATTATAAAGATGAAAGAGATCAAGAAGAAGGTAGCCGAACCAGTTTGGGAGTTCGATCAGAGGTTCAAGACCTTAACAGGCCAATTGACTTTTTAGATCCTAGATGAGCAGAATAGGGAATGGTTCATTGTTGCTCTGTTACCACACATTAGGGTTCCCCTGATGTAGAAAAATATTTCTTCGTAGGCGGAGGCATTGGAGATCCCCATGAATTTAGAATCATCCCCTATGGGAGAATCCATCTTAGGTATGAGTTAGATCTTGAGTCAGCTGACTAGTTTGTCTCTGCAGGTCGAAGATATGAAGAAATACAAGGGAAAAGATAAAAGAGAAGAAATCTGGTGTGTCAGATGCATATCAGAAGGCCATGACAAGGAACATTGTCCCCTATTCAATGAATACTTGGCTTTTGGAGCTCCGAGCCCTTTGAAGAAAGTCACCTTACCTTGGTGCGAGGTATGTAGAAACAAACATCGCCATAGTGAGTGCTACTACATGCAAAAGTATGTTCAAACACCTACAAATTTGTACTGTACATTATGTAATTCTGTAGGACATGATGATAGGGATTGTAGGGCTTATGATCTCATACATGAAAGGTCGAGATACATATATAAGATTTAAGGAAAAGTACAACAAGAAGGAATCACCAAGCAGTATAACTCTCGTGGGAGAGGAAAATTCAATCCTCACGGTGGATTCAGCGGAAGAGGACGAGGAGGAGGAATGGGTTGAGGCTGAGGACATATCATATGTTATAACTGAGCACAACCAGGACACCTTGCAAGGGATTGTCAGAACCCTTGTACCACTTGCAACTACTGCAACTTGTTTTACCATGTTATAGAAGATTATCCTGTGCTGCTAGCTAAGCTTCAGGAAAGACAAGGACCTCAAAAAAACCTGCAAGTGAAACTGATATATGATGAGCCTCACGGAGAAGACCCTAGATTCATTGTTATAACCAGAGGAGGCACTGTTATAGGAGATGACAAAATGACCCAAGGGAAGACTATAGAAGATTCAGGAATTAGGAAAGCTGCAGAGAAAACCCAAACCTTTGATGCAAAGAAAGAAAGACAAATATTTGAGGAAGACAGTAAATAATTTAGAGGAGACCAAGGTTCTTCATCAAAGACAAGACTAGAAGTGAGAGAGTATGGAATGCCTCTGGCATTTGATCAATCTACTTCTCCAAAAGAAGGAAAAGAGGTAAGCAAGCTCATGGAATTTTAATATACTTGTATTAAGTTGATTCATGATGAAAGAGTTGTACAAGAGTTACATAACTTAATATGACAATATGAGCTAGGAAAGATAGACCCCTTACTAAATAGGGTAGTACAAAAAATTGGTAAGAAGAGAAGGACAAATAAGGAATTACATTTGAACACTCAAATAGGAGAGTATGAGATAGATTATGTAGTCCTCGACTTAGGGTCGGAGGTCAATGTCATGATGAAGAAAACTTGGGGACTGATGGGAAAACCAAAGTTGATTTATTCCCCTATCAGGCTTAGGATGGCTAATCAGCAAGCTGTAAGCCCTTTTGGTAGATTAGAACATGTCATTGTGGACATCGATGGAGTAAGAACGTTTGCATATTTTGAGGTAATTGAAATAGTTGATGATATATTTCCTTACCTTGTGCTGTTAGGAATTGATTGGGCTTTCAATAATTCCATTGTGGTTGATTTAAACACAATACATATGACTTTTGAAAGAGATAGCCTTAGTTTCATTGCACCTTTAGATCCAGATGAAGGTCAGTGGTACAAAGTACCTATCAAAGAAGAAGACCACACATATGCACTAGAAAACATATCTAAACTAACAACCAGACAGTAGGATTACATTAATCCCACGACCGATGGAAACTTAAGCTGGCAAAGTGATAACACATGTTCATAAAACTCATAATAAGCACTGGAGAATTGGCAGAATAAAATGTATGGAGTATCTACAAGAAGATGTGCTAGATTAACCAAAGATGTTCACTGGATCAGCACAACAGTAAGTAACTTACCCACCTTTGATGGTCTAAATCCTTTAGAAACCTTCTTGTCGGACTTTGAAGAGAGTGTACCAATTCAAAAAACAATGTTGGTGATGGATGAGGCCCTGATAGAAACCACGTCCAGATGGTTGGGGGCACGCAAAAGTAACATTATAGATTGGATACAGTGTTGTACCTTGATAACAACATGGTTCTCAGCACAAGTGGAAGGATACAAAGTTTGATACACAGGTGGAAGTTTCCCAAAGGGCCATGTGAAAAGCTGTGAGGAAGCCTGGAGAAACTTCCCTTAATACCAATGGGTGCACCAATTCATTAACACACTGGACACGATGCCTATCAACTAGTACCTCCAAGCAGAGTTGTGCCTCTTCACTATGGATTGGGAAGGTATGACTTAGAATTTTGTAAATACCTTCTTATTTGAAAGTCATTTTCCTTCAGTAAATCAAGCATTACAGATTGTGAGATAGAAAGCATTTGAGGAGGCATCTATCTTTCCCTTGGAACAAGAAGAGGACTAATGGACTGCACCTCTCCAGAAATTGCAGAGCTGCTACAACATCAATGTCGATGAAGATGATGATCCCAGGAAGGTGAACATCAAAGAAACAAATGGCCAAAGAGATGTGGAAGGACCAGGAGTTGATCTACCATTTATTGGACAACCAATCAATATTAAAAAGGTCAACATTGGAACAGAGGAGACACTGAAGCTTGCCAATGTCGGATATTATTGGGATGTTGCTACCATTGACAAGATTACAGAGTTACTGCAAGAATATCAGGACTTGTTTCCAACCAATTTCACTGAGATGAAGGGCATCAAAGGGCCTATGGGAGATATGAGGATCCATTTGAAACTAGATGCAAAACTAGTCAAAACGATACCCTATAGGTTGAACCCTAAATTTAAGAAAAAAGTGAAGATTGAGCTCGACAGAATGCTAGAAGTAGGGATTATCAAACCTGTCGAAGAATCAGAAGGGGTTAGCCCTATGGTAGTACAAGACAAGAAGACCAGAGAGATCAAGATATATGTGGATATCAGGAAGTTGAATGATGCTTGTTTACATGACCCCTTCCCTACACCATTCACTGACGAAGTGTTAGATAACGTGGGAGGCGAGGAGGTATATTCCTTTAAGGATGGATTTTTAGGATACCATCAGATTCAGATTGCCAAGGAAGATCACAATAAGACCATATTTTCCATAGAATGGGGATATTATTAGTATAAAATAATGTCATTTGGAATAAAGAATGCCCCAACCATATTTTCCAGGGTGGTGGTTGAAGCGTTCAAAGAGTTTTTGCATAAATTTCTAGAAGCATATTTTGATGACTGGACTGTGTTTAGTTTGTTGAAAATTCATATTGAATGTCTAAGGATAATGTTGGATAAATGTAGGCAGTGTGAAATTTCTTTGAATATGAAGAAGTGCATATTATTCTCACCATTTGGAGTGTTGTTAGGTCATATTGTATGTAAGCAAGGATTGTTGGTAGACCCATCTAAAATTGCCATTATTGTTGATCTACCACCTCCGACTTCAGTCAAACAACTGTGCATTGCGCTGGGGCATACTGGATATTACAGGAAATTCATCCAAGTCTATGCCCATATTACAACACCGATGGAGAAGTTGTTGAATAAATATTGTCAGTTTGATTGGATAGAAGAATGCCAGCAGAGCTTCGACACACTGAAATAGAAGATGGTTACTACGCCTATTCTAGTTTTTCCAGATTGGAGAAAGGAGTTTCATGTGCATGTCGATGCATATTCCATTTCATTAGGAGTTGTGTTAGCACAACCTAGAACATGAGACAGCGACCACCCATTAGGCTTCACTAGAAGGAATCTATCCACAATAGAAATTAACTACACCACTACAGAGAGAGAAGGGTTAGCCATGGTGTATGCACTGTAGAAGTTCTGCCACTACTTGTTGGGGGGGAACTTTAAAATGTTTACAGATCACTCCACACTGAAATACTTGGTCAACAAGCTAGTGTTGGGGGGGATAATATGCAGATGACTTCTGCTATTTCAAGAATATTATTTTGAGATCATGGTTAAACCAGGAAGAATGAACAAAGGCCCTGACCACTTGTCAAGGTTGGAACATGGAGAAGAGACCACCAATTTGGAGGATACATTGTCGGATGCACAACTTCTAGCCATTAGAAATATTGATGACCACTTCGTAGGCATATTCCATTTCTTGTCAACAGGAATGGCACCTAGTGAGTATACAATTCAACAGAAGAAACAACTAGTGGTGCACATTGCAAAATTTTCAATTATCGCTAGATAGCTATACAAGATGGGACCTGATGAGATACTAAGGAGTTGTGTTATGGAGGAAGACCAACCATTGGTCCTTGCAAAACTCATGAAGGCATCATAGGTGGACATTATGCAGGAAAAGCGACTAGGTAGAAGGTTCTACGAGATGGCCTTTGGTGGCCTACCTTACATAGAGATGTTAAAGACTATTCTAGAGCCTGCGAGGTATGCAAAAGAGTCAGGAAACCATCTAGAAGAGATGAAATTCCGTTATCACCACATATGACCCTACAATAATTCGAAAAGTGGGCCTTTGACTTCGTGGGACCTATAAACCCACTAAGAATGTGCACAGGAGCAAGGTACATAATTACTGCGACATAGTACTTGACTAGATGGGCTGAAGAAAGATCAGTTAAGGAATGTAGTGCAAATATAGTTGCACAATTTATATATGATGGCATCATAACCAGGTTTGGATGCCTAAAGATCCTTATGAGTGATCAAGGCACACATTTCATCAATAAGACAGTTAAATCCCTGACTGAGGAATTTGCAGTCCACCATTAGAAGAGCACAGCTTGCCATCCACAAGCAAATGGGACGGTTGAAGAGTTCAATAATATTTTGGAGACAACACTCATGAATATTTGCAGTGTGAACAGGGATGACTGGGACTTAAGAGTACCAACAGTACTTTGGGATTATAGAACCACTTGTAAGAAACTGACAATGCAGACCCCTTTCAAATTGGTATATGGCCTCGAAGTTGTTGTCCCAATGGAATACTTGGTGACAAGATTAATAATTGCTGCATTTATAGACATGGATGGCACTGGCGTTGTTCGAGAAAGGCTTTCACAGTTGGTCGAACTCAAAGAAGACAAATTTATTGCAGGATTCCATCGGAAAGTATAGAATGTAAGAGAGAAGGCCTATCATGACAGTCACATCAAGAAGAAGACATTTAAGCAAGTTGATTTGGTACTGGTATATGACAGTAAGTTCATGAAGCACACTGGGAAGCTCAGAACGCATTGGCTCAGACCATATGGGATCGCCTATGTTACACAAGGAGGAGCTACGTAGCTGAATACTTTGAATGGAGAATGGAAGGAAGGTTTGGTGAATGGGACTCGACTGAAGTTGCACTATGACAAACAGTTGCCTCACAAATCTCATTAAATGAATGAAGAAAAGGGTCTAGGTACCATGTGCAGTTGAAACTGGGTACCAGACACAGAAAAGATAGTTTGCACAAGGAAGGAGAGGAGACATAGAACATAAATAAAAGGTTGCATTGCACAGTCTAAAGTTGAAGAAAACCAGAGGAATCAAATTTGAAGTGCCTCAGGATGAGTCACAGGTGAGTGTTGGGGGCCTATTGGCCCTTGGTTATGAAAGGAAGAAAATATCAAGGATGAAAAGGTGAAACAGGAACTTCACAGAAGACACAATGACTGTTACTGGGTTGAAGTGAGCAAAAGATCAAGAAAGATGACGTGAAGTAAGGAAACACAAGTCGTTGAATGAGGAGATCAAGGATGACAGATCAACGAGGAAGAAGGATCATAAACAAGTCAGCAAGCAAGAAAAGACATCATTGGATACTTTGGAGCACCGCATGAGAACGAAGGAAAGACATACTAGCGAAGCCCTGAAAATGTAGGTCAAGTTGACCTAGGGTTTTGACACCTAGGTTTCGACCTAAGGCTTTCGGTGAGCTATTGTAACGTATAATTAAATGTCTAAAGGACCTAGTTAGGGTTGGTATAATATTGTGGTGGATTTAGTTGTACTGTTGTTGTGAGTGATTGTTGGTGTGTGAGAGAGAAGTGTTAAGTGTGAGAGCCTTCTGGTATTGTAAGGTCTTCAATTTTGTGCGAAAGTCAAGTCTTGTAGTTGGGTGTGCAGGAAGGGGAGAGAAAGAGAAAAGAAGAGAGAAGATATGCTAACTAAGAGTGCAGACAAGAACTGTATGATTTATTTTAATATATCATAAGCACATTTTTGTGGACGTAGCCCTAGAGAGAGGGTGAACCGTGTATATCTTGTGTCATGTGTGATTGATACTTTGTATTTTCCATTGGATTTACTATTATTGCATTATTTTGTTAGATCTGATAGATAACTGCACAAGGTAGATCTGAGTTGATAAGTGATTTATGCATATTGTAATATTCTGTATTAGACCCACTTGATATTTCCTTTGGTTGTAGACATATCTGTCTTGCAACCCCCTCATAGCTACTTCGGGTGAGACTACATCTGCTTCGCAGGTGTTGCCGAAAGGGCCAATAGTTAGGGCTTGTTGGTGCACTCTTGGAGCTGAACCCTGGGTCTGCCCCTATGTCAATAGGGTGAGCATACCATAGATATTGTGATCTCTGAGGTTAAAGTCACTGAACTTTAGTTCTCTGATCTTGTCCTAGTTTTCTCGAACTACGTGTATCCCCTACAGGAGGTATGCGGTAACTATGGTGTACTTGAAATATCTTGGTACACTATCACGATTCATCGTACCATCCAGAGGAAGGATGCAATCCAGTAATATGGTTGGACTCAATTTTTCATTTGCTAGGTTGTCTTTATGTTTGGTTCTCTTTTCTACGGATGGACGGGATGGTCCATCTCTGCGAGAAAATGACGGAGAGGCCTGCACTTTTATCGTCGATGAAGATTGTACACCTGCAGACATCGACATGACTCTTTTGGTCATGAGGTTGATGAGAACTTCTTCAAAAACTTTCTCTGCAGTGCTGAACTTGTTCGACATACATGCTCGGGGTTGACAATCTCGTGTTCAAGGAGTAACTTAGACACTGTAATGGGATAGAGGGCAATGGAACAATGATAAATGTGTAAAATAGATGAGTCTGCGGGTTCAGATTCATGGTTAGCAAAAGTGTTCTTGGTTCATGGCGCAACAAGATAAATAGATAACTTGACAACGAATTGCTTGCAATGGTCGAGAATCCTTCATTAACTCTGTTTTGTCTATTACGACGTAGTCCAAAGGTATGGTGGCGAACCATAAATTCCTTTCTACTCATTTGGGGGGGTCATCCAAATGGTTATATTGGTCCCAATGGCTATATTTCTTCGTCCTGGCAAAGTGCCCTGTGATGTTGTTCTGTTATCCCGACAAAGTTCCAATTTTGCAAATTTTCCTTCTGTGAAGTTCCCTCTAGAACCTTCTGTCACTTTTCAATCTTATCTCTCTTCTTACTTAGCTTTCTAGCCTTCTTCCCAGTGAGCTTCGTCTCAGTATTCCTTTTTCCATTCTGATTCTTATCTTCTTTTGGCATAGTTACTTCGCGTTGTTGATATTCTTTCCTAAGATTCGAGGATGATACTTCTTCTTTATCTGGAATAGGTACTTCAACATTCTGTGGGTCTTCTAGTGTTCTTGCAACTTCGACAGCCGGGTCTCTGGTTTTAAATAGCTTCGATTTGTTCCTCTGTTCTTCAATCAAGTGTGTGATCCTTTTAGTCATGAAATATTTTAACTCTTGCTTCTGCTGCTCTAAAACTTCTTCTTCTTCTTTTCTTCTGGCTTGGTCTCTTTCAATCCAAGGTTTTCCTAGTAACATGGTAAATGGGGCGTTGTTCTCAATAAAATTAAAAATATCGAAATCCTCCTCTGTCGAAGTCCCATTGGCATTCATAGGTATCTGGGTGAGTTTTCCACATAGGTTTATAATATTTCCTCTAAATAGCCCTATT
>ML805566.1:172928-195858 GCA_009831015.1 Picea engelmannii
TCATCTTGTACTTGAACATTTAAGTGGGGTAAAAGGAGGTTGCCCCCTTGAAGAGGCTTATTATCTGAAATTATCTCTTTTTCAAGGCGTTGAGTACTTTTCCTGAGGTTTTTCTATGCTATATTGATGTTTGGTTCTTAATAGAGGTAAGTACTATTATCCCTCCTGTTGGTTCAGCAACATTAAGAAATCAAAGTAATCAGAGTCACCAGAGCATCTAGAGCACTGTCAATAGTAGTCCACCACATATTCAGTCAGGAACCCTAGGAAGATCTATGGCAGATGAGATGAGGATTCCTATCTTTAGGGGAGATGGATCTGAAGATCATGATCAACACTGGTTCCTATGTGAATCCGTATGGAATATTAAAAGTGTCACCAATGAATCTCTCAAAAGAACTCAGTTTAGTACAACTCTAAGAGACCACGCACTGAGCTGGTACATGCAACTTGTCTAAGGACTTGCTCAGCCTAAGCCACTGAATGAGATCAAGAATGCGCTGATTGAAGAGTTTAAGAAACCTAAATCGGAGTCACAATGTATTACAAAGCTGAAAGAGATCAAGAAGAAGGTAGCCGAACCAGTTTGGGAGTTCGATCAAAGGTTCAAGACCTTAACATGCCAATTGACTTTTTAGATCCCAGATGAGCAGAATAGGGAATGGTTCATTGTTGCTCTGTTACCACACATTAGGGTTCCCCTGATGTAGAAAAATATTTCTTCGTAGGCGGAGGCATTAGAGATCCCCATGAAGTTAGAATCATCCCCTATGGGAGAATCCATCTTAGGTATGAGTTAGATCTTGAGTCAGCTGACTAGTTTGTCTCTGCAGGTCGAAGATATGAAGAAATACAAGGGAAAAGATAAAAGAGAAGAAATTTGGTGTGTCAGATGCATATCAGAAGGCCATGACAAGGAACATTGTCCCCTGTTCAATGAATACTTGGCTTCTGGAGCTCCGAGCCCTTTGAATAAAGTCACCTTACCTTGGTGCGAGGTATGCAGAAACAAACATCGCCATAGTGAGTGATACTACATGCAAAAGTATGTTCAAACACCTACAAATTTCTACTGTACATTATGTAAGTCTGTAGGACATGATGATAGGGATTGTAGGGCTTATGATATCATACATGAAAGGTCGAGATACATATATAAGATTTAAGGAAAAGTACAACAAGAAGGAAGCACCAAGCAGTATAACTCTCGTGGGAGAGGAAAAATCAATCCTCACGATGGATTCAGTGGAAGAGGACGAGGAGGAGGAATGGGTTGAGGCTGAGGACATATCATATGTCATAACTGAGCACAACCAGGGCACCTTGCAAGGGATTGTCAGAACCCTTGTACCACTTGCAGCTACTGCAGCTTGTTTTACCATGTTATAGAAGATTATCCTGCGCTGCTAGCTAAGCTTTAGGAAAGACAAGGACCTCAACAAAACCTGCAAGTGAAACTGATATATGATGAGCCTCACGGAGAATACCCTAGAGTCATTGTTATAACCAGAGGAGGCACTGTTATAGGAGATGACAAAATGACCCAAGGGAAGACTATAGAAGATTCAGGAATTAGGAAAGCTGCAGAGAAAACCCAAAGCTTTGATGCAAAGAAAGAAAGACAAATATTTGAGGAAGACAGAAAAGAATTTAGAGGAGACCAAGGTTCTTCATCAAATACAAGACTAGAAGTGAGAGAGTATGGAATGCCTCTAGCATTTGATCAATCTGCTTCTCCAAAAGAAGGAAAAGAGGTAAGCAAGCTCATGGAATTTTAATATACTTGTATTAAGTTGATTCATGATGAAAGAGTTTTACAAGAGTTACAAAACTTAATCAGACAATATGAGCTAGGAAAGATAGACCCCTTACTAAATAGGGTAGTACACAAAATTGGTAAGAAGAGAAGGAAAAATAAGGAATTACATTTGAACACTCAAATAGGAGAGTATGAGATAGATTATGTAGTCCTCGACTTAGGGTCGGAGGTCAATGTCATGATGAAGAAAACTTGGGGACTAATGGGAAAACCAAAGTTGATTTATTCCCCTATCAGGATTAGGATGGCTAATCAACAAGCTGTAAGCCCTTTTGGTAGATTATAACATGTCCTTGTGGACATTGATGGAGTAAGAACGTTTGCAAATTTTGAGGTAATTGAAATAGTTGATGATAGATTTCCTTACCTCGTGCTGTTAGGAATTGATTGGGATTTCAATAATTCCATTGTGGTTGATTTAAATATAATACATATGACTTTTGAAAGAGATAGCCTTAGTTTCATTGCACCTTTAGATCCAGATGAAGGTCAGTGGTACAAAGTACCTATCAAAGAAGAAGACCACACATATGCACTAGAAAACATATCTAAACTAACAACCAGATAGTAGGATTACATTAATCCCACGACCGATGGAAACTTAAGCTGGAAAAGTGATAACACATGTTCATCAAACTCATAATAAGCACTGGATAATTGGCAGAATAAAATGTATGGAGTATCTACAAGAAGATGTGCTAGATTAACCAGAGGTGTTCACTGGATCAGCACAACAGTAAGTAACTTACCCACCTTTGATGGTCTAAATCCTTTAGAAACCTTCTTGTCGGACTTTGAAGAGAGTGTACCAATTCAACAAACAATGTTGGCGATGGATGAGGCCCTGATAGAAACCCCGTCCATATGGTTGGGGGCACGCAAAAGTAACATTATAGATTGGATACAGTGTTGTACCTTGATAACAACATGGTTCTCAGCACAAGTGGAAGGATACAAAGTTTGATACACAGGTGGAAGTTTCCCAAAGGACCATGTGAAAAGTTGTGAGGAAGCCTGGAGAAACTTCCCTTAATACCAATGGGTGCACCAATTCATTAACACACTGGACACGATGCCTATCAACTGGTACCTCCAAGCAGAGTTGTGCCTCATCACTATGGATTGGGAAGGTATGACTTAGAATTTTGTAAATACCTTCTTATTTGAAAGTCATTTTCCTTCAGTAAATCAATCATTACAGATTGTGAGACATAAATCATTTGAGGAGGCATCTATCTTTCCCTTGGAACAAGAAGAGGATGAATGGACTGCACCTCTCCAAAAATTGCAGAGCTACTACAACATCAATGTCGATGAAGACGATGATTCCAGGAAGGTGAACATCAAAGAAACAAATGGCCAAAGAGATGTGGAAGGACCAGGAGTTGAGCTATCATTTATTGGACAACCAATCAATATTAAAAAGGTCAACATTGGAACAGAGGAGACACTGAAGCTTGCCAATGTCGGATATTATTGGGATGTTGCTACCATTGACAATATTACAGAGTTACTGCAAGAATATCAGGACTTGTTTCCAACCAATTTCACTGAGATGAAGGGCATCAAAGGGCCTATGGGAGATATGAGGATCCATTTGAAACCAGATGCAAAAATAGTCAAAAAGATACCCTATAGGTTGAACCCTAAATTTAAGAAAAAAGTGAAGATTGAGCTTGACAGAATGCTAGAAGTAGGGATTATCAAACCTGTCGAAGAATCAGAGGGGGTTAGCCCTATGGTAGGAAAAGACAAGAAGACCAGAGAGATCAAGATATATGTGGATATCAGGAAGTTGAATGATGCTTGTTTACATGACCCCTTCCCTACACCATTCACTAACGAAGTGTTAGATAACGTGGGAGGCGAGGAGGTATATTCCTTTAAGGATGGATTTTTAGGATACCATCAGATTCAGTTTGCCAAGGAAGATCGCAATAAGACCATATTTTCCATAGAATGGGGATATTATTAGTATAAAATAATGCCATTTGGAATAAAGAATGCCCCAACCATATTTTCTAGGGTGGTGGTTGAAGCGTTCAAAGAGTTTTTGCATAAATTTCTAGAAGCATATTTTGATGAATGGACTGTGTTTAGTTTGTTGAAAAATCATATTGAATGTCTAAGGATAATGTTGGATAAATGTAGGCAGTGTGAAATTTCTTTGAATATGAAGAAGTGCATATTATTCTCACCATTTGGAGTGTTGTTAGGTCATATTGTATGTAAGAAAGGATTGTTGGTAGACCCATCTAAAATTTCCATTATTGTTGATCTACCACCTCCGACTTCAGTCAAACAACTGCACATTGCACTGGGGCATACTGGATATTACAAGAAATTCATCCAAGTCTATGCCCAGATTACAACACCGATGGAGAAGCTGTTGAAGAAATATTGTCAGTTTGGTTGGATAGAAGAATTCCAGCAGAGCTTCGACACACTAAAATAGAAGATGGTTACTACGCCTATTCTAGTTTTTCTAGATTGGAGAAAGGAGTTTCATGTGCATGTCGATGCATATTCCATTGCATTAGGAGTTGTGTTAGCACAACCTAGAACATGAGACATCGACCACCCATTAGGCTTCGCTAGAAAGAAGCTATCCACAATAGAAATTAACTACACCACTACAGAGAGAGAAGGGTTAGCCATGGTGTATGCACTATAGAAGTTCTACCACTACTTGTTGGGGGGGAACTTTAAAATGTTTACAGATCACTCCACGCTGAAATACTTGGTCAACAAGCTAGTGTTGTGGGGGAGAATATGCAGATGACTTCTTCTATTTCAAGAATATGATTTTGAGATCATGGTTAAACCAGGAAAAATGAACAAAGGCCCTGACCACTTGTCAAGGTTGGAACATGGAGAAGAGACCACCAATTTGGAGGATACATTGTCGGATGCACAACTTCTAGCAATTAGAAAGATTGATGACCACTTCGCAGGCATAGTCCAGTTCTTGTCAACAGGAATGGCACCTAGTGAGTATACAATTCAATAGAAGAAACAACTAGTGGTGCACATTGCAAACTTTTCAATTATCGCTAGATAGCTATACAAGATGGGACCTGATGAGATACTAAGGAGTTGTGTTATGGAGGCAGACCAACCATTGGTCCTTGCAAAAGCTCATGAAGGCATCGTAGGTGGACATTATGCAGGAAAAGCGACTAGGTAGAAGGTTCTAGGAGATGGCCTTTGGTGGCCTACCTTACACAGAGATGTTAAAGACTATTCTAGAGCCTGCGAGGTATGGCAAAGAGTAAGGAAACCATCTAGAAGAGATGAAATTCCATTAGCACCACATATGACCCTAAAATAATTCGAAAAGTGGGCCTTTGAATTCATGGGACCTATAAACCCACTAAGAATGTGCACAAGAGCAAGGTACATAATTACTACAACATAGTACTTGACTAGATGGGCTGAAGAAATATCAGTTAAGGAATGTAGTGAAAATATAGTTGCAAAATTTATATATGATGACATCATAACCAGGTTTGGATGCCCAAAGATCCTTATGAGTGATCAAGGCACACATTTCATCAATAAGACAGTTGAAGCCCTGACTGTGGAATTTGCAGTCCACCATTAGAAGAGCACAGCTTGCCATCCACAAGCAAATGGGACGGTTGAAGAGTTCAATAAGATTTTGGAGACAACAATAATGAATATTTGCAGTGTGAACAGGGATGACTGGGACTTAAGAGTACCAAGAGTACTTTGGGATTATAGAACCACTTGTAAGAAATTGACAATGTAGACCCCTTTCAAATTGGTATATGGCCTCGAAGTTGTTGTCCCAATGGAATACTTGGTGAAAATCTTAATAATTGCTGCATTTATAGACATGGATGACACTAGCGTTGTTCGAGAAAGGCTTTCACAGTTGGTCTAACTCAAAGAAGACAAATTTATTGCAAGATTCCATCGGAAAGTATAGAAGCGAAGAGAGAAGGCCTATCATGACAGGCACATCAAGAAGAAGACATTTAAGCAAGTTGATTTGGTACTAGTATATGACAGTAAGTTCATGAAGCACACTGGGAAGCTCAGAACGCATTGTCTCGGACCATATGAGATCGCCTATGTTACATAAGGAGGAGCTACGTAGCTGAAGACTTTGAATGGAGAATGGAAGGAAGGTTTGGTGAATGGGACTCGACTGAAGTTGCACTATGACAACCAGTTGCCTCGCAAATCTCATTAAATGAATGAAGAAAAGGGTCTAGGTACCATGTGCAGTTGAAACTGGGTACCAGACACAAAAAAGACAGTCTGCACAAGGAAGGAGAGGAGACATAGAACATAAATAAAAGGTTGCATTGCACAGTCTAAAGTTGAAGAAAACCAGAGGAATCAAATTTGAAGTGCCTCGGGATGAGTCACAGGTGAGTGTTGGGGGCCTATTGGCCCTTGGTTATGAAAGGAAGAAAATATCAAGGATGAAAAGGTGAAACACGAACTTCACATAAGACACAGTGACTGTTACTGGGTTGAAGTGAGAAAAAGATCAGGAAAGATGACGTGAAGTAAGGAAACACAAGTCGTTGAATGAGGAGATCAAGGATGACAGATCAACGAGGAAGAAGGATCATAAACAAGTTAGCAAGCAAGAAAAGACATCATTGGATACTTTGGAGCACCGCATGAGAAGGAAGGAAAGACATACTAGAGAAGCCCTGAAAATGAAGGTCAAGTTGACCTAGGGTTTTGGTATCTAGGGTTTTGACACCTAGGTTTCGACCTAAGGATTTCGGTGAGCTATTGTAATGTATAATTAAATGTCTAAAGGACCTAGGTCGAGTTGGTATAATATTGTGGTGGATTTAGTTGTACTGTTGTTGTGAGTGATTGTTGGTGTGTGAGAGAGAAGTGTTAAGTGTGAGAGCCTTCTGGTATTGTAAGGTCTTCAATTTTGTGCGAAAGTCAAGTCTTGTAGCTGGGTGTGCAGGAAGGGGAGAGAAAGAGAAAAGAAGAGAGAAGATCTGCTAGCTAAGAGTGCAGACAAGAACTGTATGATTTATTTTAATATATCATAAGCACAGTTTTGTGGATGTAGCCCTAGAGAGAGGGTGAACCACGTATATCTTGTGTCATGTGTGATTGATACTTTGTATTTTCCATTGGATTTACTATTATTGCATTATTTTGTTAGATCTGATAGATAGCTACACAAGGTAGATCTGAGTTGATAAGTGATTTATGCATATTGTAATATTCTGTATTAGACACACTTGATATTTCCTTTGGTTGTAGACATCTCTGTCTTGCAACCCCCTCATAGCTACTTCGGGTGAGACTACATCTGCTTCGCAGGTGTTGCCGAAAGGGCCAATAGTTAGGGCTTGTTGGTGCACTCTTGGAGCTGAACCCTGGGTCTATCCCTATGTCAATAGGGTGATCATACCATAGATATTGTGATCTCTGAGGTTAAAGTCACTGAACTTTAGTTCTTTGATCTTGTCCTAGTTTTCTCGAACTACGTGTATCCCCTACAGGAGGTATGCAGTAACTATGGTGTACTTGAAATATCTTGGTACACTATCACGATTCATCGTGCCATCCAGAGGCAGGATGCAATCAAGTAATATGGTTGGACTCAATTTTTCATTTGCTAGGTTGTCTTTATGCTTGGTTCTCTTTTCTACGGATGGACGGGATGGTCCAGCTCTGCGAGAAAATGACGGAGAGGCCTGTACTTTTCTCGTCGATGAATCTTGTACACCTACAGACATCGACATGACTCTTTTGGTCATGAGGTTGATGAGAACTTCTTTAACAACTTTCTCTGCAGTGCTGAACTTGTTCGACATACATGCTCGGGGTTGACAATCTCGGGTTCAAGGAGTAACTTAGACACTGTAATGGGACAGAGGGCAATGGCACAATGATAAATGTGTAAAATAGATGAGTCTGCGGGTTCAGATTCATGGTTAGAAAAAGTGTTCTTTGTTCATGGTGCAACAAGATAAATAGATAACTTTACAACGAATTGCTTGCAATGGTCGAGAATCCTTCATTAACTCTGTTCTTTCTGTTACGACGTAGTCCAAAGGTATGGTGGCGAACCATAAATTCCTTTCTACTCATTTGGGGGGGTCATCCGAATGGTTATATTGGTCCCAACGACTATATTGCTTCACCCTGGTAAGGTGCCCTGTGATGTTGTTCTGTTATACTGACAAAGTTCCAATTTTGCAAATTTTCCTTCTGTGAAGTTCCCTCTGGAACCTTCTGTCACTTTTCAATCTTAGCTCTCTTCTTACTTAGCTTTCTAGCCTTCTTCCCAGTGAGCTTTGTCTCAGTATTCCTTTTTCCATTCTGATTCTTATCTTCTTTTGGCATAGTTACTTCGCATTTTTGATATTCTTTCCTAAGATTCGAGGATGATACTTCTTCTTTATCTGGAATAGGTACTTCAACATTCTGTGGGTCTTCTAGTGTTCTTGCAACTTCGACAGCCGGGTCTCTGGTTTTAAATAGATTCGATTTGTTCCTCTGTTCTTCAATCAAGTGTGTGATCCTTTTAGTCATGAAATATTTTAACTCTTACTTCTGCTGCTCTAAAACTTCTTCTTCTTCTTTTCTTCTGGCTTGGTCTCTTTCAATCCACGGTTTTACTAGTAACATGGTAAATGGGGCGTTGTTCTCAATAAAATTAAAAATATCGAAATCCTCCTCTGTCGAAGTCCCATTGGCATTCATAGGTATCTGGGTGAGTTTTCCACATAGGTTTATAATATTTCCTCTAAATAGCCCTATTCCTCCCAATGAAGGAGTCATAACAGGCTTCTCTGAAAGTTCCCAAGTTCTTTCTATCATGATATTCACCTGTGTTTCCTCATCTAGAACATAGTCAATGTTGAAGTCTCCTATTCTTGCTTCTATGCATGATTTTTCTTTGAATATCTCTGATAAGTTGTCATGTCGGTGGTCATTCAAGGTTTCTTTTATCTATAGCAATACTTTCTTCGATTCTTTCTGGGGTTCTTCCATAATCGTAGTTCATGAATCTGCCTTAGGGTTTTCTTGTCTCATGTTTATTCTTTCAACCTTAACAATCATTCTATGGAAATCCAATACTTCATGGTCCAAAGATTTGCAACAAAGACAACTAAGTCTCCTCTCGGGGCATTCCTTAGCAAGGTGTCTCAGTTTTTTGCAGCTGTAACAGAGGGTTAATCCTCTATTTCTTTTAAATGATTCCTAACTCTTCCTAGAATGTCTATTAGGATCATAGTAGCTAACCTAGAAACATTTGTTTCTAGGATCCTACATCCACTTGTTAGTCCAAACATTCTTTATATGCATAGGTATAACATATCTCTCACTATTCTTATCAGATCTACACATATCAAACCTTCTTTCTTCTATTATCGCCCTAGTTTTCAAGCTAGGACAAAATCTATCAAATATACCTAAATCCATACTGTCGAAAACAAAAAATTCCACTTGTCTTACTTCTACAGAGAACAAAGATTTTAGATCTAAAACATTTCATTATTCTTACCTTTATCATAGTACAGAGTTTCCAGATCTTACCTCTTTTCTTTAGATCTGACCTCTTTTCTTGGCACAGAGATTCACAGGTCAAGTAGAATGATGCGCACTAGGGCAATAGATCTATGCATAGAGCTTTCACATTTTTAGGTTAGACCTTTGCACAAATATTCTTCTGCCTCAGTTCCCAACAATCACAGTTTCAGGTCCAAGCAATGAAACCATTTTTGGAATAGGGGCAGACCCATGGTTCAATGCTACAATAGTGCACCAACAAAACCCTAACTACTGGCCCTTTCGACAACACCTGGGAAGCATATTAAGTCTCACCCGAGGTAGAGGCAGGGGTGGTTGCAGGACTCAGGTGTCTACAACTTTAGCTGGGACACGAATCTGTGATTGTAATACTTAACAGAGCACTTAGCACCAAAAATTCATCGATATTTAACCACTATCTACTCTATGGATAACACAGAGCATTGCATCATTCCTTCATATCTGATGTATCTAAGCACTTATCATAGAGAGGTATATTAGATCTAGAAGATTCAAGCACTAAGCACATTCACATAGGTCATATCTAACATCCATATACATCGTTAGAATAAAGCATAAATAGATCTATCTATCTATATCAAAGCACTTAGAAAGTAAAGACATAAACACATCAAGACATAACACAAAGAAGAGCAACACATCATATACATGGTTCACCCCCACCTTGGGGTTACGTCCACCGACTCTTATTCTTTATTATCTTTGTCAAGATTCTTACAGACACATAGCATCAAAATTCTACTCTGCACAAGATAGGATATATGTGCACAGTCCACCAGATCCTCCTTCTTCGAGCTAGGGTACATCACCAAGCCTTCTTACAATTACTTGCATGTAATGCTACAAGTCTCACATAGTATGCACAAAGCATATACAATCCATACTTAGCACTTAGCCCAATATCACACAGATATGCATATCTATCCTTACATTGCCTAAACATCTATTTATACTTTACAAAATAGGCCTAAACATGGGTAGACCCATGGGCTGACATTCCCATACCCGTTACATAATCCCAAATCCCAAAAAGGACCCAAAAAGGGGTCAACATCCCATGATCTCCACTTCGTCTTGTGCTCCACCTTTGATAGGTTGTCGAAGTCCCAAAATAGGTCAAACTTGACCAAGGATCTCCCAAAACTTGGTCAAGGTCCAACAATACAATATGGCCTAATAGATTTCCATGAGGTACACATAAAATACACTTCCTTAGATTCAGATATATTTGCATTTCATGACATCTATTAAACATTAACTAGAGTATCCCGACATGATATTTTAACAATATGTAAACCTTCCAATCATCCATATAGAGTTATACAAACTTTTGGATGAACTCTCGAAATGCTGCTATCACAATCTGAGAAAAAAATACAGGGGAATTTTTCAAACCAAATGGCATTGCGTTATATGTGAATAATCCCCATTCGGTTATAAATGTAGTCTTCTTCTTGTCTTCCTTTATGATTCTGACTTGATTATATCTTGAGAATACATGTGTAAATGAATATGAATCTTTTCTCTCAACTTGATCTAACACTTCGTCATTGAAAGGTGTTGGAAATGGATCATGCACACATGTAGAATTCAGACTTTTGTAGTCCACATAGACCCAAATGTATTCTATACCTTTATTACTATGGATAACTATGGGGCTAATCCATTCTGCTTCTTCGATTGCGAAAATAATTCCTACCGCAAGCATTTTGTCCACTTATTTCTTGACCTTCTCTTTTATTCTTGGATTAATTTGGTATGGTCTATGCTTCATAGGTCTTGAGTAATGTTTCAACTTGGTTTTCATTTATCCCATGGCTCCTTTTATACCTTTGAGTTCTGAAAATGTTTTTGGAAACAAGTCCTCATACTTCCGCAACAAGTTATGTACTTCGTTTATAGTTTTCTCATCCTAGTAGTCTCCTATAGAAGATATCTTAGGGTTCTATGCACTCCCTATATTAAATTTCCACAAATTCAGTGGGTGATTATAGGAGCTACAGGTGTGACTAAGTATAGTATCATGAATCTCTCTACTTCCTTCTGTTTCTTTAATATCTAAGTTTCTAAGATCTTATAAGTCATTAGGTTTTTCCAGGTCTTTCTCAACTTTACAACAAGGTACAATTGTCTTATCAATTTCAAGACTCAGACTAGACTGAAGAAAATGAACATGGTCAACACATACTACTGGACTTGACCTCTTTCTACAAATGTCAGTAAAAATCATTTCCATGATTCTTTGAAGGACCATGTTAAGCTCAGGGAACTTACTTATAAAGGAGAAATCCTTGCAAAATATTTCTTGTAAGGTCTTCCAACAAATTGTCTGTCTTATGGCCTCCTCATGTATATACGAGGCTTTTGGAATAATCACCAACGAGTGAATAAATACCTGAACCCATAGGTGAGAGGGTACTTTCGTGAATCTCCACTGCTCTAAGAAATGTTCAGTATGCACTCTAGGGTCAGACCATCCATCGAAAAGTTGCACATATTGAAAATATATATTCATTTCTTCTTTCAGTTGATCCCTCCTTTGGAAGCGACATCGGATGGCTTGTTTTGTGTTTTCCCACTCCATAATTGAGACTTTATGGGCGACCCACCATCTAGCGGGTGTGTCTTGTAAATCTAAGTCAAGAAAAAGGATCCTTTGATCCATCACTATCTTCTCTTCCATGCTGGCAAGAAAAGTATGTATCTATGAGGTACCATCATATGTCGGAGGTTCTTTGACCTCTATTCCAATCCATCTCATTTCTCTGACAGTTGTGCATCTCCTTGAGAATCGCTCATATGAACCTTGCTGCCAACTATCAAACATTTCTTATGAATCCTCGTCGACAAATTGTATGCTTCTCCAACTTACCAATCCATCTACAATAGAATTTATATAATCTGGTATCATTCCTGCTGTTATGGTGTATAATTGGTTAAGAACATCTAATTCCATATTGTGGTCCACAGGTTCAATATATCTAGGCCTTAAATGTGGATCTAAGGGTTGATCTACTTTTATCCCATCTTCTTCAAACATCATGGTCTCTCTCTTTATATCAATGATAACATAGTTTTCATATGCCCAATCAATCTCACGTAGAGAAGGGTAGGGATCCTTCTCTCCCATAATTTCAATTACCTCAAAATTAGTTGTTGTATGAAATCCCACAACATCTATTTCCACATTTTCCATCCTTCCTACTGGGAAAATGTAGTACTGGTTTTCCATTCTCAACTGGATGGGGGAATATACTAACTGAGGTTTTCCTAAATCTTCCTAGGTATTTTTGGGTAGGATGTTGACATTTGATCCTAAATATAGCAGGATGTCTTTGATTTCAAAATCATCTATTTGTGCTTCTAACCTAAATTATTTTCTTCTTCGCACCTTTCTTCTTTGTATTCTTTGGGTGTTCTTCTCAGGTAGGTTGGTCCTTATTATGTCTTTTGGGGTTCCCTCATTTCCCAATATTAGGTATAGGGTGTTGCGCAACTTCTTAGTAAGTTGGTCGTCCCCTAGGATATCAAAGAATAATTGAAACCAAAGATTGACTACACTTTGAGACTGCTCATGATGTCTCCTAGGAATTGTAGAGTTTCTAGGTGTTGGTGGTGAGTTAGGGGCTTATGCAAGGTTAGGTTGAGACACAAATTTAGGAGGATTCTCTATTATCTCCAGAGTGGGAATAATCTTAAATATTTCTATTGCATCTTTGAAAAATAACTTTTGTTTTTAACAGGGTCATACATGGCATCTTTCAGAACAAATTTTTGAATATTGGGTTGACTGTCTGCATATGCCCCAGTTTTTTCTCCTCCATGAGTAACGATGTTAATATTAGGTAGTTGACCCTCGATTCATATTTTTAGTTATGAGATTATGAGATTAGATCCTCTTTTACGAACTTGATATTCCCATTTCGTGATCAGTTATGGACAATCTTTAGTTTCATGGCCATTGTTCATATAGTAAGAGCACCATGGTCATCTTTGGTGAGGGAAGTCTTTGGCCAAATGAACTTGTTCATTGTAGTTGCAAAATTTGCTCGAACTTGTGCCTCCATTTCTTACTCCTCTAAATCCACCTCCAGGCCCATCTCCCTGGCCTCTTCTAGGTCCTTGGGGGCATTCATTTATTCTTAATGTTATCCATTCTAATATGTCAGCAAGTGCATCTAACGCTCTACATTGATTTGTAGCATGGGTCATAGATACGAAAAACTCACATTGTATTGTATTTGGTGCATTCGTATACTTATGCATAATAGGACATTGCCTCGGTGCATGCCCATGTGTCCAACAAATTTCGCAATACTCAGTTGTCCCAGAAGTTTGAGCACTTGGGAAGGTATTGTATAACCCTGATGTATGGAATGGTGGAGTTGCAGATACTTGTGCAACTCCTCCCATTGATCCTGAAGAGGGTCCCATCGAATTGTGAGGAGGTCACATTCCCCTCATGCATAGACATTCATTTTCCAAATGGTCTTCTGTGTAGAATCTTGTGCACCAAATCTGAGGTCGTCCTAGTCTTGGTGTGGTTAATTCTTGAATATTTTCTGTCAACGTCGATATTTGTCCTTGGATTTCCGACGAATTTGCATCTACTGGAGGCCTGGTCATTCTCAGATTCCCTAGATAACCTTCCATGGCTTCGATCTTCATCGACTCTTCCAAGGCGTCTGTTAATGTGGTTATTCGTTGTTGCATTAAAGGAATTCTCGTGAGAGGTAGTAATTCTTGGATATACCATTCCCTCCGATGATCTTCGTGAATTGGATGCACTATCCTCCCAATAGCATATTTAAATTTCTAGTTTTACTCCTTGTTATAACCCTAAATTTCTCTACACATGCATACCTAGCCTTTGTCTCTCTTACTTGCATTTTTTTCCAAAGAACTGTTGAGTTTCTCTTCTAAAAAAACATTTTTTTGAAGATGTACGCACCTTTCACCAATACTAACCTCGTACATACACTTTCTAAACCACTAAAACTCACGTACATACACACACTACACCATTACAACCCTCATATACTTGAAAAAGTTGCAAAAAAGAAAAATTTGCAAGGAATTAGTTGAGATGATGAGATATTGGGTAGTTTCCCAACTAATACACCTATTATAGCCCATCACCCAACCAAATAACCATCCTTTTTTCATATAAAAGGAGGTGCTTCTGTGTTCGAGTTGCACTTGCACTAATAATTTGCTCTAGTGTTGGATGGTGTAACTTTTCTTCCTACTAGATAGTGGTTTTCTTGGTTTATCTTATAGGAATTTTTCTAGTGTGTGCTTGGTTTTAAAATATAGTTAAAGCCTTACTATGTTGTTGATATTTTAACAAAGTGGAAGATCAAGGGCTCTAATGGCCGCGAAATCTTCATGGCCTACCACCGGTTTCATTATAGCCACTGTCGCCACCATTATGGCGAAGAATTGACCAACAAGGGTCATTCTAAGTGGCCAGGCCACAACAAACTATGCCCGAGACAACTCCGAGAGGATATTACTGGACTCCGGAGGAACCTATTGTTTCTAACCTTGGAGAGGAAGCTCTTAGGCCAACCAACCCTTTGATCACTGACTTGTCGACACCAATCTTAGTACAATTTTCCCCTTCGAGGGTGAGACCTTACGAGCATCAGATAGTCTTACAATAATTCATGGAAGAAAATGTTTCTACTTCGTCAGGGAGTCCTCATAATCCCGTGTTGGCTACTACAACAAGGGGTGTTGGCATAGGGGCAGACCCAGGTTTCAAATCTAATAGCGCACCAACAAGCCCTTACTACTGGCCCTTTCAGCAACACCTATGAAGCAGATGAAGTCTCACCCGAAGTAGTGATAGGGGGTTGCAGGACACAGGTGTCTACAATGATAGGAAATACAAAGTGGATCCAGGGAAACTCACACACACAGATCTAGTTATTCTTTACTGACTTAATCCTACTTCACACAATATATCTCAGATCTAACGAAACAACATTATAACAACATATCAAATGACAAAGATAATCAACAACAATCGCACCTAATGCCAAGGTATATGTGGCTCACCCTCTCTCTAGGGATACATCCACATAAATGCACTTTATAATATATTAGATGAAAGCATACAGTTCTATCTATGCTCTTAACTTGCAGACATCTCTTTCTTTCTCTTCTTCTCTCCCCTCCCTGTGCATCCAGCTGAAGGGTTGATCTTTGCACCCAGCTGAATATCTTACAACACAGACTTCTCTCTCAACAATAACAATAATCACTCATCATAGCATAATCAAACTCGTACCAGTTACTCTTAACCTTTATTTATACATTACAATGACTCTTGGAAAACCTTAGGCCGAAACATAATTTTCAAAACCCTATATACAAAAACCCTAGATGTATAAAACACTAGGTCAACTTGACATGTGCTTTCAGGGCTTCACCAACCTGTCTTTCCTTCTTTCCTATGAGATTCTCCAAAGCATCCATTGGTGGCATTTTCCTCTTGCTGATTTGTCCACGATCCATGTTCCTTGCTGATATGTCTTCCTCGATCTTCTCATTCAACAAATTGATTTCTCTTAATTCGCTCTGTCTTTTCTGCTCTTTTGGCCACTTCGACCCAATCTTAGTCAGCTTGTCTTATGTTTAGTTCAAACTTCACGCTTATTTCCTTAATCTTTGCAACCTTCAATAAACAAGGGCCAACAGGCCCCTAACACTCACATGTGACTCGTCCCAAGGCAGTTTAGGTTTGCACCTTCTATTTTTCTTCATCTTCAGACTGTATGGGGAAGCCTGTTCTTTCTACTTTGTCCCTGTCCACCCTGTATAGACTGTCTTTTCTGTGTCTGGTACGCAGTTTCAACTGCACCTGGTACCTAGACCCTTATTCTCATGCTTTTACTAAGAGCTGGGAGGCAGCTGGTTGTCATAGTATAATTTCAACCGGATCCCATTCACTAAACCTTCCTTCCACTCTCCATTCAGTGTCTTCAACTGTGAAACTCCTCCTTCTGTAACATAAGAAACCTCATATGGCCCAAGATAATGTTTCTTGAACTTCCCTAGACGCTTCATGAATTTTTTGTCATATACCAATACCAGATCTCCTTACTTAAAGAATTTCTTCTTGATATGTCTATCATGGTAGGCATTTTCTCATTCCTTCTATACCTGCTGATGGAATACATATCTGTGAATGCCGCAATTCTGAGACTAGGAACCAAATATTCCATAGGGACAATTTCTTCTAGACCATTCACCAACTTAAAGAGAGTCTGCATTGTCAGATTCTTGCAATTAGTTCGATAGGCCCATAGCACTGCTAGTACTCTCAAATCCCAATCATCCCTGTTCACACTGAAAATATTCATCAGCGTTGTCTCCAAGATCTTGTTGGAAGTTTCGATTGTCCCATTCATTTGTGGATGGTAGGGGGTACTCTTCTGATGGTGGACTTCAAATTCCTGATTCAAATATTCAATAGTATTATTAATAAAGTGTGTACCTTGATCTCTCATCAGGGTCTTCGGGCATCCAAACCTGGTTATGATATCATCCAATATAAATCGTGCAGCTGTAGTTACACTACAGTCCTTCACTTCTCTTGCTTCTACCCATCTGGTCAAATACATTGTCGCAATGATGATTTATCTAGCTCCTGTGCACTTTCCTGGTGGGTTAATAGGTCCCACAAAGTCAATGGCCAATTTATCAAATGCCTGTAAAGTTATTTGTGGTTATAAAGGCATCTCATCTCTTCTGGAAGGTTTCCCAACTCTTTGGCATACATCGCAGGATTTATAATATTCCTTATCATCTTTATGTAGGGTAGGCCACCAAAGGATAGGTCTAAGAAAATTTGGCGTTGTTTCTTTCCCTGCATAGTGTCCTTCTGCGATACCTTCATGTGATTCTACCAGAACTAGTGGCCTCTCTGCCTCCATAACACATCTCCTTAGGACCTCATCAGGTCCCATTTTGTATATCTGTGTAGCTATAAGTAAAAAATTTGCACTACGAACTACCAGTTGTTTCTTCTGAATGATTGTGTATGCACGAGGTTCCATTCCTATTGATAGGAACTGGACTATCTCAACAAAGTGATCCTCAACCCTTATGATGACCAACAATTGTGCATCTGGTAGTGTATCCTCCAAACTAGTAGGTTCCTCTCCATGCTTCAACCTAGACAAGTGGTCAGGTCCCTTGTTCATTCTCCCTGGCTTGAGCACTATTTGAAAATCATATTCCTGGAATAAAAGTAACCATCTTCATATCCTTCCCCCCAACACTAGATTTTTGACTAGGTATTTTAATGCAGAGTGATTAGTGAACATCTTAAAATTTCCTCCCAACAAGTAGTGTCGAAACTTCTATAGCGTGTACACCATGTCTAAACCTTCTCTCTTAGTGGTAGTGTATTTTATCTCAGTTGTAGATAGCTTCCTGCTAGCAAAGGATAACAGATGGTCAATATCTCCTGCTCCTGGTTGTGCTAACACAAATCCTAGTGCAATAGATGAAGCATCGACATGCACATGAAATTCCTTGCTCCAATCTGGGAAAACCAGAATAGGCACAGTAACCATTTTCTGTTTCAGTGTGTTGAAGTTCTACTAAAATTTTGTTGTCCATTGAAACTTACAATCTTTCTTTAATAACTTCTCCATAACTTTTGTAATATGTGCATAGCCCTTAATGAAGTTCCTGTAGTATCCAATATGTCCCAGTGCAATGCACAGTTGTCTGACTGAGGTAGGGGGGGGGGTAGATCAACAATAATGGAAATATTGGATGGATCTACTAGCAACCCCTGCTTACACACAATATTCCCTAGCATCACTCCAAAGTGTGAAAATAAGATGTACTTCTTCAGGTTCAGGGAAATCTGACATTGCTTGCACTTATCCAACATTAGTATTAAACATTCAATATGGTTTTGTAATAAGCTAAAAACTGTCCAATCATCGAAATATGCTTCCAACCATTTATGTAAAAACTCCTTGAATGCTTCGACCACCACCCAAGAAAAGATGGATGGTTCATTCTTCAATCCAAAAGGCATCATTGTGTACTGGTAGAATCCCCATTTTGTTTCAAATGTGGTCTTGTGGCGATCTTCCTTGACAATCCTGATTTGGTGATAACCTGAAAATCCATCTATGAAGGAGTAAACTTCTTGACCCCCTACATTATTTAGCACTTCATTTGTAAACGGTGTAGGGAATGGGTCGTGCAAACAAGAATCATTCAGCTTCATGAGATCTACACAGATCCTGATCTCTCATGTTTTCTTATATTGATCCACCATAGGGCTAATCCATTCTGATTCTTCCACAGGTTCTATGATTCTTTCTTCCAACATCCTGTCTAGTTCAATCTTCACTTTCTTCTTATATTTGGGATTCAATCTGCAGGGTATCTTCTTAACTAGCCTGGAATTTGGCTTCAAGGGGATCTTCATCTCTCTTATGGGCCCTTTTATGCCCTTCATATTAGTGAACTTGGTTGGGAACAAGTCCTAGTAGTCATGCAGTAGTTATGTGATCTTATCAATGGTGGCATCATTCCAGTAATATCCAACATTAGAAATCTTACGTGCTTACTATATTCCAATATTAACTTTCTTTATTTTGATCGGTTTTCCAATGAAAGGTAGTTCAACTCCCAATCCTTCTACATCTCTCTGTCCTTCTGTTTCTGTGATGTTCACATTCCTAGGATCATCATCTTCATCAACATTGATATTGTAACATCTGTGCAGTTTTTGAAGAGGTTCATTCCATTCGTCCTCTTCTTTCTCCACGGGGAGGTTAGGTTCCTCCTCAAATACTTTCTATCTGACAACTTGTATATGTAGAATTCATGTAGAAACCCTGATAGATCTAGAATTCTAGTTAAATTGAACACAAACAATTTGCTGATATTCAAGAGATGAAAAAACGTTTTTTCTCCATAAATCAGAGAATTATATTAATAAAAAATGAATATACATGAGCAACCATCCTCAAAAAAAATAGAGGAGGTGAATATATAGAATTTCCAACATAGAAATTCTAGTAAAAAAAGCTAGAAATAGCTAAAATAGGTGTCATAAGCTAAGGGAGACCACATAGTTCGACCTATACCACTAAAGATACATTTCACACACTCAATAATGTCCACAAGATTCAAGTGATGCACATTATCTCACTTAAGCTCACTTAACTGACAAGAGAAGCAGTTCCAACTCACTTAACTGGCCCGAAATAGTAGTTACTAATAATAGAAACGGAAAAAATCATTAATTAAGGAATAAATCTCTCACTCAAAGAAGAGGTGTGAATTCCCTAATAATAGATGAGTTTTTGCATGGGGGGGTTGGAATAAATCATGAATAAATCAAGAAAATCAGGAAAAATCAAGAAAATCAAGAACCAGGAGTTGAGTCTTGATCTAAAATTAGCAGTTTTCCCTAAAATCTAGGGATGAGGCACCCTTCTTCTCTTTGTGGCCAAATTAGGTGAAATAAAGTGTAAATGAATATATTAACCAATATCTATGAGTCTAATCTAGGTATAAACTAATGTAAGTTAGGGATATGCTCCAACACCCCCCCTTAAGCCTAACTATAATGACAAAAACTTTGAGTCCCGACAACTTGGACATTTTAGGTACTCATTACATAAAAGAATTCCTCATGAAAAGAACAAAGAGGGAAAACCTCGTGGGAACCCCCCCCCCAAAAAAAAAAGAGGAAAAAAAAATGTTGAGTGGCCAAAAGTGACCTACTCAGTTGTCTCGACCACTCCAAGCATATCTCTCAGTTCTGAAAACTTCTTTTTAGTGAAGGACTTGGTGAAGATGTATGCAACCTCAGAGTGTGACTTTGGATCTGAACCAAGTGACATATAGCAATGTATGGGAAACAAAGGTTTTGTGGCAGCCAAGGCTTGAGGAGCCCCAAAAAACTGTGATCTAGTCCTTCTTGTATCCACAGGATCACCGACTACTTCACCCGCATCTTGCAGGGTTTTCTCTGCCCAAGTTGGAAACTGAGTTGGAGCAGCCATGAACTGCTCCTCATCCTCTGTATCAGACCTGAAATTCTTCTCTGATGGCTGTTTTGAAGTGCTCGAAGAATTTTCTGACTCCTCCTCATCAGTGACAACAAGTGGTTCCTTGGCAGGGTCTTCTGAAAAATCATGTAGTGATTCTTCTTCAAACTTCACACTTCGAGCTAGAATGAAATTTTCAGTGTGAGAGTCTAGAAATATATATCCTTTGACACCTTCAGTATATCCAAAAAATATGCATTCAACGCTTTGAGGCTCCAAGGCCTTCCTCTTATCTGTCGGAATGTGAGCCCATGCTCGTGAACCAAAAATACGAAAGTGCGACACTTTCGGTTTCTTACCAGTCCAACATTCAAAAGGAGTGGTGCCTTTGAGTGATTTGTGAGGAACTCAGTTCTGAATGTACACTACACAATTAATATCTTCATCCCATAGCTTGGGAGATAATTATTTCGACTGTAGCATACAATTTTCCATCTCTTTTAAGGACTAGTTTTTCCTCTCCGCAACACCGTTCTGCTGTGGTGTATATGGCACTGTGTGTTGTAGTTGTATACTGATTGAAGGCTATGGGAATGGGCTTGTAATTTCACTATGAATCAGCCTAAGAGGTGAAGAATCTCTCTATGCCTTCCCTTTTTCAAACTTTTGCTCTGGATGCTTGCCAAGAATGCATCCTTGACATACACCGCTTGTGAATTTAATAGCTGGAAATCCTTCTACCATGTTTTCCTTGCTGAGTTGATGCAAGTACTTATAGTTTACATGGCCAAATATTTCACACCATAACCTACTAATATCATTATATTGTGACAGAAATATAGTGCTAATAGATTTAGGAACAAAGTGGGAGAATAAATACAAATGAGAACCGTGATTTGCAATTCGATGTGCAAGCTGTGAGCCTGTGGAAATGTCGGTAATCACTGGGAGTCTGGAGTGAACTCCACCTTCCTTACAGAGCTAGAATGAGTGATATGATATATCGAGAGAATATTTTTGGACAACGAGGGTACATGAAGAAAAATTTTGAAGCAGCCCACTTCAAGATCAACAATTCCTTCTCCGCACACCTTTGTGGGTGTGGCATCTCCCAAGTAAATTGGGGATCTGGTGCTTTCTTCGATGGAGGAAAATTCATATTTTGATGCAGCCATATGGTTCAATGCACCTGAATCAAGTATCCAAGCTGATGGAGTGGATGTTACAGTCATTAAATCTTGACCATCTTGTGCTCTCCCTCCTATTCTGTTATCATATTTCTTCTTTGAATTTTCGGGCATTGTGAGATTGTGCTGCTGCAATTGCTTAGCCATCTCATCGATAGTATTCCTCATGAAATTTTATTCGGGATGAAAACCTTTGGAACAGCAGCTGAAAAGTGTTCTTTCCTTCTTCTTGTTCTTACCCTTAGGCTCAGAAGAGTTCTCTGAAGATTGTGCAAATCTCTCCGTCTTCGATTCAGGAAATTTACCCGTTCCTTTTTCCTTGTCTTTTCCACTGCTCTTTGGAGCATCAGTAGCCGCAAGTTCTTAGTTCTTGGAATGATTTATGGAACCCATTTGGAATAAATTAGCTTTATATTGAGTCAATGCTGCAATGAAATCATTCAATGGAGGCATTTTCCATTTTTCCTGAGTCAATTTAGATGCTTGAAAAGACGACACAAATATGGAATATTCAGGGCCTAGTTTCAAGAGAATTGAAAGGATGAGTTGTTCTTCCCCTTTTGTGAATCCACATGCATTAAGTTCAATGAGGAGGGATTTGAAATTGGTGAATAATTCTTGTAGGTTGCTTAAATGAATTGGACTTAGGGATATGAGTTCATTTTCCTGTATGAGTTTTGGTATGTTTGGGGTAGTTTAGAGAAGTAGTTCAATTTTATATGGCTAATTGATCTACCTACATTCTTAACCATGGTGTAGTCATACGGGTGTTTTTCCCGCTAGAAGAATTGGCAACCATGTTGGGGAAGCCTCTAGGGTTTTAGGGGATTTTCAGTTGTCTGATTGGTTTTTCTGCCTATTGAGTTTCTGTTGAGTCTCATGAGTCTTTTAAGGGATTATGGTGACCTTTTGGTTCCATACCAGTTCTCCCTGCCCTATAATATTGTCTGTTTTATTTCCTTTTAAAGGAAGTATAGAGGTGTACAGGCCCTACTTTGGGTCATCCCATGTACATGCGTGCCCTTCTCAGTAAACATCCTGCGTACATATGCAGGGTGTTGATGCAACAATAACGTACATGGTTCAAGAAATTGTTTTTGAAAAAGAGGCATCCAACCTCTTTCCTGATTGAGTTTTGTACTTCTCAGGGTTTCTTGATATAGTTCAGAATCTCTATTTTTACATCCATAGCTTGGGTTAGAATTCAGTTTAGTTTTATTTTTGAAGTTACTTGTGTTTACTTCTGAAATGGTTTTAAGTGAGTCTTTGAATGAATGATCTGCCTATTTGGTTTCTTTTTTGATTCCTTGCGATCCACA
>ML805566.1:202459-222425 GCA_009831015.1 Picea engelmannii
TCTAAAATTAGCAGTTTTCCCTAAAATCTAGGGATGAGGCACCCTTCTTCTCTATGTGGCCAAATTAGGTGAAATAAAGTGTAAATGAATGTATTAACCAATATATAGGAGTCTAATCTAGTTATAAACTAATGTAAGTTAGGGATATGCTCCAACACCCCCCGTAAAGCCTAACTGTAATGACAAAAAATTTGAGTCCCGACAACTTGGCCATTTTAGGTACTCATTACATAAAATAATTCCTCATGAAAGGAGGAAATATTGAAAACATCGTGGGAAAACCCACCCCCCCAAAAGAGGAAAAAAAAATGTTGAGTGGCCAAAAGTGACCTACTCAGTTGTCTCCACCACTCCAAGCATAGCTCTCAGTTCTGAATTTTGTTTTTCATTGAAGGACTTGGTGAAGATGTATGCAACCTAAGAGTGTTACTTTGGATTTAAACCAAGTGAAATATAGCAATGTATGGGCAACAAAGGTTCTGTGGCAGCCAAGGCTTGAGGAGCCCCAAAAAACTGTGATCTAGTCCTTCTTGTATCCACAGGATCACCGACTAGTTCACCCGCATCTTGTAGGGTTTTATCTGCCCAAGTTGGCAACTGAGTTGGAGAAGACATGACCTGCTCCTCATCCTCTATATCAGACCTGAAAGGATTCTCTGATGGATGTTTTGAAGTGATCGAAGAAGTTTCTGACTCCTCCTCATCAGTGACAACAAGTGGTTCCTCGACAGGGTCTTCTGAAAAATCATGCAGTGTTCTTCTTCAAACTTCACACTTCGAGCTAGAATGAACTTTTAAGTGTGAGAGTATAGAAATATATATCCTTTGACACCTTCAGTATATCCAAAAAATATGCATTCAACACTTTGAGGCTCCAAGGCCTTCCTCTTACTTGTCGGAATGTGAGCCCATGCTCGTGAACCAAAAATACGAAAGTGCGACACTTTCGGTTTCTTACCGGTCCAACATTCAAAAGGAGTGGTGCCTTTGAGTGATTTGTGAGGAACTCAGTTCTGAATTTCTACTACACAATTAATAGCTTCATCCCATATCTTTGGAGCTAATGATTTTGACTGTAGCATACAATTTTCCATCTCTTTTAAGGACCAATTTTTCCTCTCCACAACACCGTTCTACTGTGGTGTATATGGAACTGTGTGTTGTAGTTGTATACTAATTGAAGGCTATGGGAATGGGACCGTAATGTCACTGTGAATCATCCTAAGAGGTGAATAATCTCTCTGTGCCTTCCCTTTTTCAAACTTTTTCTCTGGATGCTTGCCAAGAATGCATCCTTGACATACACCGCTTGTGAATTTAATAACTGGCAATCCTTCTACCATGTTTTCCTTGCTGAGTTCATGCAAGTACTTATAGTTTAGATGGCCAAATATTTCATGCCATAACCTACTGATATCATTATATTGTGAAATAAATATAGTGCTAATATATTTAGGAACAAAGTGGGAGAAGAAATACAAATGAGAACCGTGATCTGCAATTCCATGTGCAAGCTGTGAGCCTGTGGAAATGTCGGCAATCACTGCGGAGTCCGGAGTGAAATCCACCTTCCTTCTAGAGCCAGAATGAGTGATATGAGATATCAAGAGAAGATTTGCAGACATCAAGGGTACATGAAGCACGTTTTTTAAGCATCCCCCTTCAAGATCAACAATTCCTTCTCCACACACCTTTGCGGGTGTGGCATCTCCCAAGTAAATTGGGGATCTGGTGCTTTCTTCAATGGAGGAAAATTCATCTTTTGATGCAGCCATATGGTTCGATGCACCTGAATAAAGGATCCAAGATGATGTAATGAATGTTACAGTGATGCAGGCGTGCTCCTCACCCAGGGCACATCCGCTCCCACAAGACCTTCTTCTCCTCAGCCCGAAGAACTCGAAGGTTCTTCTATTTCCCTATTGGGAAATCTGCACCCACAACAATCTTCTTCCGAGGTCATCCAAACCTCGTTATCTCGCAAGTTCGTGACTCAAGCCTCCAAACTCTTCCTTTCAAATCTTGCGATACCCGATATGTGATACGGGTATAGCTCCTTCCTCATGCAACCGTGGGCTAGGCTCAATTGTTAGCGCCCCTCGCAATCTCACAACCTCGCGACCTCGCCAGTTGAACCGTCGAGTTTTCACCCTCCAAGTTCACAAGTACCTGAGATGTGCAGTCCCACCTTATACTCTGCCACGTGTCCACAAGAATCTCGGCCCCTCGGCACTTCGCGACTTAGCGTCCACATGAGTCTCGGCTCCTCGGCACTTCGCGACTCGCGAATCCTTGGTGACACCTGTATTCCACTCACGCTCCTCTATGGCCCAAACTGCTCCAGCTGTCGAAATATCGCTATCTCGTGACCTCGCGATCCCTGTAACCAAACTCTCGAACCTTTTCTTGTGAGGTCCTGAGATACAATCCCTCGCACAGATCCAACGGTCCTCCCATGATCCGGATCCAACGGCTATCCTTCCCTCGCTACTCGCGGCCTCGCGACTTTGAGTAGTCAGTGTTTGGACTCTCAGCTTGCGAGCTCCCGAGTGCACGAGATCCCTGATCTCTGCCAGCTATCCTCCTCAGATGGATGGCTATGATCCTCTCGCTCCTTCGTTGCCTCGCATCCTCACGTCTCGCGACTTTGCACACCCAATACTTGTGCCTTTACCCTACGAACTCCCGAGTGCGTGAGATCTCCGATCTCTGCCACCTATCCTCTCAGATGGACGACTGCGATTTTCTCACTCCTTCGTCGCCTCGTGTCCTCGCGCCTCGCGACTTTGAATACCCAATACTTGGGTCTTTATCCTGCGAACTCCCGAGTTCATGAGATCTCTCGATCTCTGACACCTGTCCTCCTTTTTGGACGACTACGATCCTCTCGTCGCTTCGCGTCCTCGCGCCTCGCGAATTTGAATGCCCAATTCTTGGACTTTCACCCTGCGAACTCCCGAGTTCGCGAGATCATAGATCTCTGCCACCTGTCCCTTCAGATGGATGGCTTCTAATGTCTTGCCACCTCGCCACTCGTGAAACCAAAGGTTTCCCTTTCTATCCTCCAACGTCCGAGTCTGCGAAATGAGGATCCCCTTACACGTGTCCTCCACAATGAATGGCTCTGATCTTATCGCGTCTTGTGACCTCGCCACTCTGGCTTCACATCTTTGGGGCTTCAACTCATGAGTCCTCGAGACACGAGACCACGTGTAGATCTGATGGCTCCCGTGATTCTGAACCAAGGAACCTGCCTCTCCTGAGTTTCAAACTCCTCGGACCTTCACGCCGTAACCTCCTTGCACCTATGCAAGATCTAACGATCCTCATAATATCGCGAAATCTCCTTAGGAGGTTTCGAACTTCCGTTCTTCCTTGTGAAATCCATGAAATGAAAGAAGTATCTCCTCACGAGATTCTTTCACCGCTTCGTCAACCTACGACGCTTCTTTCTGAATTCACGTTACACTGACCTACGCTGATATTCAACGACTCAGAAGCCTATCCTTCCTAAGCTTTATCAGATCGCTTCAACCTCAACGAGGTTATTTGCACGCACTCCTTGTGGCAAGCCTACGAACACTTCAGCTGTTCGAGCTTCTTTGACTCTGCGTATGCCCTTAGTAGCAGTCCTTCAATGCTTCGCTCAGTGTCACGACTGAGACTCTCCTTAGCCTGCGCACTCCTTGCATGGCTTCAACAACTCACTTTCACTTCTGAGTGTTTGAGAACAAGAGTTTAACTCCCGAGCCTTCTGTCAACGCACTCCTTGTGGACGACTTCGACTGCACCCCCTACAGGAATCCTCGCTCAAAGGAGAAACAATTGTAACTCACCTCACTCCCTCTCATATTTGGATCTTAATCCATGAAATCATACACATAGCATAATAACAAATGCATAACAGGAAGTAATATTCATAAGCAGAGCATTCAACACACATACACAGAGAATAACACAACAACTATTAATCTGAATCAACTTCTTCTATTAATTAAAGATCTGTACATGGGTGTCTTCTACAACTCTTCTGCTATTCTCCTATGCTCTTCCCTACTCTGAGTTATGCTAGCTAATGTTACAATGATACAAATGAGGGTGTCTATATCCGGTTTCCCTCCTTCCTTCTAGAACTGTCTAATCTAAGAATTTAATTCTATCTACCTGCATCTACCACTATAAATGCCTCCATCTACTTCAGATGAGAGCATATGGCTCGAGGTCTGATTACATTTACCAAGGCGCCTAAATTAAATGATCTCATTTATATTCAGTGCATCAACTTCAAGAGAAAATTTAAAAATTCAAAAGCTTGTGCTGGACGTCTTCCAGCTGTTTTCTGCTTCCACGTTGATTTTTCTTGTCGTGAGGGATGCTCCTGCATCATACTCCCTCGCTTGAAAATTTGCATGGGCTCCTATCCATGAGCTCCTGCACGGTATGTCCATGCTTCAAGATTTCTTCTTCAGTCTCCCAGCTGGCATATTCAAATGGATGTCCCTTCCACTTGACCAAATATTCAAAGTATTCTTTCCTCCTGGTTTTCTTACCCACTCTTTTATTCAGTATCTATTCCATCTGTAGCTTTTTTGCAATTGGCATCTGCTTTTTCCACTGGACCTCTGGTTGATCATCACCTTCTGCTCCTGCTTCATCAGCTCTGTATGGATATAAATCTGAAACATTAAATGTCAGAGAAATTCCAATCCCATCTGGTAACTCGATTTCATAAGCATTCTGTCCCATTTTCTTCAAGACCTTGCATGGCCCAATCTTCTTCATCTTCAACTTGTTGTATGTTCCTCTCGGGAACCTTTACTTCCTCAAATGTGCCAAAGCCATATCACCAACTTCAAACTAAAGTTGTCTCCGATTCTGATCTGCTCTGCTCTTGTACTCCTGACTTGACTTTAATAGTCTCTCCTTCACCTGGCTGTGAAGTTCCTTCAACACTTCAGTGAATTCTCCTGCACTAGCACTGCTAGTATCAGCCTGTTCTGAATCCCTCAGTTCAGAAACTCCTCTTGGTTGAATTCCATATACAATTTGAAATGGGCTTTTTCTTGTGCTCCTATTCACTGAATCATTGTAAGCAAACTCTACTTGTGGTAATATGCTATCCTAACTGCTATGGTGCTCTGTCACCAAGCTTCTCAACAAGTCTCCCAAACTTCTGTTGACCACCTCTGTCTGCCCATCTGTCTGAGGGTGATAAGAAGAAATAAACATCAAATTAGTCCCCAGCTTCTTCCACAATGTTCTCCATAAATGCCCTATGAATTTTGTGTCTCTGCCCGAGACTATGCTCTTCGGAAATCCATGGAGTCGAACAAACTCTTTGAAAAACAAATTTGCGGTGTGAGTCGCATCACCGGTTTTCTGTCATGGAATGAAGTGTGCCATATTAGAAAACCTATCAACTACCACAAATATGGAATCAACACCTCTTTGTGTCCTCGGCAATCCCAATACGAAATCCATGTTGATTTCATCCCACGGCCTCTCAGGTATGGGTAATGGTTGATAGAATCCTACATTCTGCTTCCTTCCCTTTGAATGCTGGCAAATTCAGCATCTATCCACAAACTTCTTGACTTTTGACCACATCCCTGGACAAAAGTATGACTCACTCAGCTTTGCAAATGTCTTATCATGGCCAAAATATCCAACCAATCCTCCATTGTGCTTCTCCTTCAACAAGTTCTCCCTCATGGAGAAATTTGGAATACACAGTTGATTGCCTTTGAACAACAATCCGTCCTGGATCACATACTCTATCCACTGGCTTCTGTCTCTGAGAACTGGATTCTCAGCTGCTTCATAAGCCTCTACAAAATCTGCATCACCTGCATACATGTCCTTCAGATCATCAAAGCCTAAAGTCTTGACCTTGAACTCCTACAGCAGCAAACACTTCCGGCTCAAAGAATCAACAACTTTGTTAGCAGTACCAGAAATATGCTTTATCAAAAAAGTGAAATTTTGCATGTATTCAACCCATTTAACATGCCTCTGATTCAACTTTTCCTGTTGAGTCACAAATTGTAATGCATGATTATCACTATATAAAACAAATTCTTTTGGAATCAAATAGTGGCTCCATTTCTTCAATGCCTGTATGATGGCATATAACTCTTTATCATATGTGGAGTATTTCTCTTTTGCTTCATTCAGCTTCTCGCTGAAATATGCAATCGGCCTATCTTCCTGACTTAAGACCGCTCCTATGGAAAACCCGCTTGCATCACATTTCACCTGAAATGTCTTCTGAAAATCTGGCAACACCAAAATTGGTTTCTCTGTAATCTTTCGTTTCAATAAATTGAAACTCTTCTCAGCCTCTTCCATCCAGTGAAAAGATTTATGTCTTTTCTTGACTGTATCCATCATTGCTGCACTAATTCCACTGAAATTCCTAATGAATTTTCGGTAGAAACTAACCAGTCCATGGAAACTCCTTACCTCAAATACGTTCCTCGGTGATGGCCAATTCTTGTTTACCTCCACCTTATCTCGATCCATTCTCAACTCATTTGCAGAAATAACAAACCCCAAATAAATGAGTTTTGTCTTCATAAATGAATATTTCTTCATATTTATCAACAACTTCTCCTGTTGTAGTCTCTTCATCACAATAGCCAAATGCTTCAAATTTTCAGCCTTTGTCTTGCTGAAAACCAATATGTCATCCAAATACACAATGAAAAATTTCCCGATGAAATCCTTCAGGACTTCATTCATCAACCTCATAAAGGTACTTGGTGCATTTGTCAAGCCAAACAACATGACAAGCCATTCATACAACCCTTCGTTTGTCTTGAATGTTGTTTTCCATTCGTCACCTTCTCTCATACGAATCTGATGATATCCACTTTTCAAATCTATATTTTGAAAAAACAATTGCTCCACTTAAGCAATCCATCAAATCATCCATCCTTGGCAATGGGAATCTATACCTGATGGTTATCTTGTTAATGGCTCTTGAATCAGTGCACATCCTCCAGCCTCCGTCTTTCTTTGGACTGAGTACTGTTGGAACAACACATGGACTCAAGCTTTCCCTAACCAAACTTTTGTCCAACAACTCCTGGACCTGCTTCTTGACCTCCTCATTCTCCTGTGGTGTCAATATGTACGCGACTTTGTTTGGAAAACTAGCTCCTGGTATGAGATCAATATGGTGACTCACACTCCTCATTGGTGGCAACGAACGAGGTAATTCATCCACCACAATATCAGTGAACTCTTCCAACAGTTCCTGAACTTCTTCTGGCAAATCATCCACCCTTGTGCTAGTCAGAACAATTCTCGGTTTTCTAACTACAAAGAATTATGGATCCTCCTTCTTCTTAACTTTTGTAAGAAGTTCCTTCCCACTCATGAGAAGTACTATGTTGTTTACTTCCAACTTCACCTCTTTATCTTCAATTGGACACAACATGTGAGTCCTCCCATTCTTCTTCAGGGTATATGTATTCATCCTCCCATAATGAATTACATTTCTATCATATTTCCATGGTATACCCAACAATAAGTGACAGACATCCATAGGAATAACATCACATAAAATTTTATCATTATACCCTCCTATCTTGATGTCAACTAAGAACTGTTTAGTGACATTTACCTGATGTCCCTTCTGTAGCCATGAAACTCTATATGGTCTTGGATGATCAGTTGTCTCTAGCTCCATCTTTTCTACCATCTCGGTTGAAACGAGATTATCGGTGCTTCCACTGTCCACAATGACCTTGCACACTCTATCCTTGGTCTTGTAAGCAGTCCTAAAAAGATTGTTCCTCTGCACTGGATTCTCTGTCTCTTTCTCTGGGGTCAAAATAACTTTTCGCATCACTAGCGATATTTCGCCTTCAGCGTATTCTGTCTCAGCATCTCGCCTCTGTGCCTCGGCGATGTGAGTCTCTCCCGGTTCTCTTTTTTTCTCCGGACACTCGAATGACTTGTGTCCATTATTTCCACATGTGAAGCATGTGATTACTCCACCTCTTCCTCTTCCTCTGCTTATGGTACGAGGAAACCTATTATTATTAGCATATCCTCCTCTTTGCTCAGTATGTTGCTCTTTTTGTTCAGCATATCACCCTCTCTGTGAGGTTCCACCTCTTTCTGTCTAAGTCTGAAGTTTTTTCCATTCCTCCTTGGGCTTCTGGTATTTATATTGGGAAACTGATTTGCCTTTGGGTTGACTCCTGCCTCTACCTCTCTGACTTTGTTTACGGCTCAGCTTCTCCTCAAATTTCAGAGCCAATTGGTAAGCATCCTCCATAGTTCGGATGGTTGCAAAATTTAGTTCATCCTGAATTTCATACCTCAGGCCATTCATATACCTGGCCACCTTTTCGTCATTGCTTTCACGATGACCTGCTCTGATATTTAACCTATAAAATTCCTCAGTATACTCCTTTACTATCATCATCTTTTGTCTCAGGTTCTGCATCCTCCTGAACAAAGAAATTTGATAGTCCCTGGGAATAAATTTTGCCTTCATCTTGGCTATCATCCTGTCCCAGCTCTTAATTTTCTGCTTGCCTTGACAATGCCTATCAGCTTGCAGTTCATCCCACCACAAGGCTGCATGTCCTTTCAATATTGTGATGGCATGTCTGACCTTTTTATCATCTTCGATATCTTCATAATCGAAGTAAGTGTCTAGAGCTCTAATCCAGTCTAGAAGTTCTTCCGCATCCAAAATCCCTTCATAAGATGGAATGTCCACTTTTGTTTTCGAACTCATCCAAGCGATAGCCTTAATCAAACGCTCGTTGGCTGCATCTTTTGCTGGGATTTATTCCTCTTCATGTCTAGCATCACCTTCATCCTCGGATTCACTGATATCTCCTACATCAACATTTCGCCTTTGCCTTATCTCCATGTCCTCCATTCTGGCACGAAGATTTCACATTCCTCTCTCTACGTCTGGATTTTGTACTGGCCTACCTCTGTCTCTGGACATTTCCCTTTCTCTGGATAATTCCCTTTCCTCCTCTGGATTGGGTGATTGTCTACCTCTTCTCCTTGGCGGCATGGTGAATTTTCTCTGTCCCCTACTATAGAAAGCAAAGAAACTTTTCTATGCTCTGATACCACTTTGACGCAGGCGTGCTCCTCACCCAGGGCATGTCCTCTCCCACAGGACCTTCTTCTCCTCGGCCCAAAGAACTCGAAGGTTCTTCTATTTCCCTATCGAGAAATCTGCACCAACAACAATCTTCTTCCGAGGTCAGCCAAACCTCGCTATCTTGCGAGTTCGTGACTCAAGCCTCCAAACTCTTCCTTTCAAATCTTGTGATACCCGATCTGTGATACGTGTATAGCTCCTTCCACATGCAACCGTGGGATAGGCTCAATTGTTAGCGCCCCTCGCAATCTCGCAACCTTGCGACCTCGTCGGTTGAACCGTCGAGTTTTCACCCTCCAAGATCACGAGTACCCGAGATGCACGGTCCCACCTTATACTCTACCACGTGTCCACAAGAATCTCGGCCCCTCGACACTTCACGACTCAGCGTCCAGACGAGTCTCGACTCCTTGGCACTTCGTGACTTGCGAATCCATGGTGACACCTGTATTCCACTCACGCTCCTCTATGGCCCACACTGCTCCAGCTGTCGGGATATCGCTATCTTGTGACCTCGCGATCCCCATAACCAAACTCTCGAACCTTTTCTTGCGAGGTCCTGAGATACAATCCCTCACGCAGATCCAATGGTCCTCCCGTGATCCGGATCCAACGATTATCCTTCCCTCGCTACTTGCGGCCTCGCGACTTTGAGTAGTCAGTGTTTGGACTCTCAGCTTGCGAGCTCCCGAGTGCGCAAGATCCCTGATCTCTGCCACCTGTCCTCCTCAGATGGATGGCTACGATCCTCTCGCTCCTTCGTCGCCTCGCGTCCTCATGTCTCGTGAATTTTCACACCCAATACTTGTGCCTTTACCCTGGGAACTCCCGAGTTCGCGAGATCTCCGATCTCTGCCACCTGTCCTCTCAGATGGACGACTGCGATTTTCTCGCTCCTTCGTCGCCTTGCGTCCTCGCGCCTCACGACTTTGAAAACCCAATACTTGGGTCTCTATCCTGTGAACTCCCGAGTTCGCGAGATCTCTCTATCTCTGACACCTATCCTCCTTTTTAGATGACTACGATCCTCTCGCCGCTTCGCGTCCTCGTGCCTTGTGACTTTGAATGCCCAATTCTTGGAATTTCACCCTGCGAACTCCCGAGTTTGCGAGATCATAGATCTCTGCTACCTATCCCTTCAGATGGATGGCTTCTAATGTCTCACCACCTCGCCACTCATGAAACCAAATGTTTCCCTTTCTATCCTCCAACGTCTGAGTCTGCGAGATGAGGATCTCCTTACACATGTCCTCCACAACGAACGGCTCTGATCTTATCGCGTCTCGTGACCTCACCACTCTGGCTTCACATCTTTGGGGCTTCAACTCACGAGTCCCCAAGACACGAGACGACGTGTAGATCCAACGGCTCCCGTGATTTTGAACCAACGGCCCTGCCTCTCCTTTGTTTCAAACTCCTCAGACCTTCACGCCGTAACCTCCTTGCACCTCTGCAAGATCTAACGATCCTCAGAATATCGCAAAATCTCCTTAGGAGGTTTTGACCTTCTGTTCTTCCTCGTGAAATTCGCGAAATGAAAGAAGTATCTCCTCACGAGATTCTTTCACCGCTTCGTCAACCTGCGACGCTTCTTTCTGACTTCACGTTACACTGACCTACGCTGATCTTCATCAACTCAGAAGCCTATCCTTCCTAAGCTTTATCAGATCGCTTCAACCTCAACGAGGTTCTTTGCACGCAATCCTTGTGGCAAGCCTACGAACACTTCAGTTGTTCGAGCTTCTTTGACTCTGCGTATGCCCTTAGCAGCACTCCTTCAATGCTTCACTCAGTGTCACGACTAAGACTCTCCTTAGCCTGTGCACTCCTTGCATGGCTTCAACAACTCACTTTCACTTCTGAGTGTTTGAGAACAAGAGTTTAACTCCCGAGCCTTCTGTCAACACACTCCTTGCAGACGACTTCACCTGCACCCCCTGCAGGAATCCTCGCTCAAAGGAGAAACAATTGTAACTCACCTCACTCCCTCTCAGATTTCGATCTTAATCCACAAAATCATACACACAACATAATAACAAATGCATAACAGGAAGTAATATTCATAAGTAGAGAATTCAACACACATACACAGAGAATAACACAACAACCATGAATCTGAATCAACTTCTTCTATTAATTCAAGATCTGTACATGGGTGTCTTCTACAACTCTTCTTCTATTCTCCTATGCTCTTCCCTGCTCTGAGTTATGCTAGCTAATGTTACAATGATACAAATGAGGGTGTCTATATCCGGTTTCCCTCCTTCCTTCTAGAAATGTCTAATATAAGAATTTAATTCTATCTACCTGCATCTACCACTATAAATGCCTCCATCTACTTCAGACAAGAGCGTATGGCTCAATATCTGATTACATTTTTACCAAGGTGCCTAAATTAAATGATCTCATTTATATTCAGCGCATCAACTTCAAGAGAAAATTTAAAAATTCAAAAGCTTGCGCTAGACGTCTTCCAGTTGTCTTCTGCTTCCACGTTGATTTTGCTTGTCATGATGGATGCTCCTGCATCATACAGCCATTAAAGCATGACCATCTCGTGCTCTCCCTCCTTTTCTGTTATCATCTTTCTTCTTTTCATTTTCGGGCATTGTGAGATTGTGCTGCTGCAATTGCTTAGCCATCTTATCGATAGTCTTCCTCATGAAATTTTCTTCAGGATGAAAACCTTTGGAACAGTCGCTGAAAAGTGTTCTTTCCTTCTTCTTCTTCTTACCCTTAGGCTCATAAGTTTCCTCTGAAGATTGTGCGAATCTCTCCTTCTTCGATTCAAGAAATTTACCCGTTCCTTTTTCCTTGTCTTTTCCACTTCTTTTTGGAGCATCAGTAGTTGCAAGTGCTTGGTTCTTGGAACGCTTGATGGAACCCATTTGGACTAACTTAGATTTCTCTTGAGTCAATTCTGCAATGAAATCATTCAATGGAGGCATTTTCCATTTTTCCCGAGTCAATTTAGATGCTTGAAAAGACGACACAAATACAGAATATTCAGGGACTAGTTTTGAGCGAATTGAAAGGATGAGTTGTTCTTCCCCTTTCGTGACTCCACATGAATTAAGTTCAATGAGGAGGGATTTGAACTTGGTGAATAATTCTTGTAGGTTTCTGAAATGAATTGGACTTAGGGATATGAGTTCATTCTCCAGTTGATGTACTCTCATTGCATCCTGCTTGCCGAATAGTCCTTCCAATGTGGTCCAGACCACATCGGGAGTAGTGGCTCCATTGACATGAAAGAGGAGATCTATAGAAATTGATAGGCATATCAGCCCAATTGCTTCATGTAATTTATTGAAATACTTTATCTTCTCCACTGCAGCAGTCGGTTCTTTCTTCGTTCCCATTGTTACCCGGTAAAGCCCTTTGTTTCGGAGGAGCAGAGAGATCTCTGTCTTCCATTCGAAGTAATTGAAAGGATTTAGAATGATTTTTGTGGGCTGAGAGAGATGATCCATTGTTTCATTTTTCACCTCTTGATGATCTATACCTGCAAATAAAATCGTGTACAATCCACTAGATTCAATCTAGCTTTGATAACATGTAGAATTCCTACAGAAACCCCGATAGATCTAGAATTCTAGTTAAATTGAACACAAACAATTTGCTGATATTCAAGAGATGAGAAAAAGTTTTTGCTCCATAAATCAGAGAATTATATTAATAAAAAATGAATATACATGAGAAACCATCCTCAAAAATAAGAGAGGAGGTGAATATATAAAATTTCCAACATAGAAATTCTAGTAAAAAAAAGCTTGAAATAGCTAAAATAGGTGTCATAAGCTAAGGGTGACCACATAGTTCGACCTAGACCACTAAAAATACATTTCACACACTCAATAATGTCCAAAAGAGTCAATTTATGTGCATTAGCTCACTTAATCTCACTTAACTGACAAGAGAAGCAGTTCCAACTCACTTAATTGACCCGAAATAGTAGTTACTAATAATAGTAATGACAAAAATCATTAATTAAGGAATAAATCTCTCACTCAAAGAGGAGGTGCACATTCCATAATAATAGATGAGTTTTTTCATGGGGGAGTTGGAATAAATCATGAATAAATCATGAATAAATCAAGAAAATCAGGAAAAATCAAGAAAATCAAGAACCGGGAGTTGAGTCTTGATCTAAAATTAGCAGTTTTCCCTAAAATCTACGGATGAGGTGCCCTTCTTCTCTATGTGGCCAAATTAGGTGAAATAAAGTGTAAATGAATGTATTAACCAAGATCTAGGAGTCTAATCTAGGTATAAACTAATGTAAGTTAGGGATATGCTCCAACAATATAACTTGATCTACTGAAGGGTATTGGATTTCAAATGAAAATGTAGTTACAAAGTTTTGAGTCATACCATACCAATCTGAAGTGGTGAGGCACAATTCTGCTTGAAGATACCAATTGATAGGTGTTGTGTCCAGAGTGTTGATGAACTTATGCACCCACTATTCTTGAGGAATGTTTCTCCAGGCCTCCTCACAACCACACACATGGTCCCTTAGACAACTTTGACCTGTGTATATTACTTCACATCCTTCTACTTGTTCTAAAAAGTGAACTACCATCAAAGTGTGACATTGCATCCAGTCCATGATGTTATTTTTATGTGCCCCCCACCATATTACCAAAGTTTCTTTCAAATCCTCATCCAGTGCCAACAATCTCTATTGTACTGGTACAATTTATTCAAAATATGATAAGAATGTTTCTAAATGATTTAAACCATAAAATGTGGGCAGATTGCTTACTTCTGTGCCAATCCAGCAAAATTCCCTAGTCAATCTAGAAAACCTCCATGCAAAGACTTCATACATTTTGTTCTACCAATTATCCAGTTCTTCTTCTGAGTCTGATGAGCATGTGTTGTCACTTTGCCATCTTAAATTCCCATTTCCTGTAGGGTTAATGCAATATTGTTGTCTCATTGTCAATTTATATATATTCTCTAGCTCATATGTGCATTATTCTTCTCTAATGGGTTTTGTGTATCTTCGACCTTCATCAGGATCCAGAGGTGCAATGACCCTAAGTCCATCACCTTCAAACATCATTCTTCTTTTCTTTAATTCAACAACAATAGAATTGTTGAAAGCCCAATCAATTCCAAACAACGCAGGATAAAGACAACTATCATCAACTATCTCAATCACCTCGAAGTCCACAAATGTTCTTACCCCATCGATGTCCACAGGGACATTCTCCAGTCTCCCAAAGGGGCTTACTTCCTTCTTATTATCCATCCTAAGTCTGATAGGGGAATAGATCAACTTAGGTTTTCCCATCATTGCCCTTTTTTTCTTCGTCATAACATTGACTTCTGATCCTAGGTCGAGGACCACATAATCTATATCATAGTCTCCAATCTACGCATTAAGGTGTAGTTCCTTATTTGTCCTTCTCTTTTTGGATACTTGATGTACTTCTATATTCAGTAGAGGGTCTACCTTTCGTGTTTCACACTATCAATTCAAGTGTTGTAGTTCTTGTATGGCTATTTCATCCTTAATCAATTCAATGAATGTATACAAGAAACTAACAAGCTTGCTTACCTATTTTCCTTCTCTCGGTGATGCAGACTAATCAAATGCTAGAGGAATCCTGCATTCTCTCACTTCTGGTTGTGCCTTTGATGAAGAAACCTGATCTCCTCCAAATTCTCTTAGTGCCTCTTCAAATATTCAGTTTTCTTTCCTCGGATCAAATTTAGGTGTCTTCTTTGCAGTTTGTCTGACCTCTAATTTGTCTGTAGCATTTGCTAGAGTCATCTTATCTTCTCCTATAGCAGCACATCCTCTAGTGATAATAGAGACTCTAGGATCCACTCTGCGAGGTTCTGCTGATATTAATTGTACTTGAGGGTTTCCTCCTCGTCTCTCCTGAAGTTTGGCTAACAACACAAGACAATATTCAATAACATGTTCAAATGAGTTGCAGCAGCTATAAGTGGTACAAGGGTTCTAACAGTCCCTTTCCAAGTGTCCCGGATGTGCACAGTTATAACAAATTATCTAACCTTGACCTCGACCCATACCTCCTCCTCGTCCTCTTCCTCTGAATCCACTTTGAGGGTTGAAGTTTCCTCTTCCTAGGGGATTAAACTACATAGTATTTCCTTCTTGTTGTAATTCTCCTTGAATTCTATATGTGTCTCTTGATCTTTCATGCAATAGGTCATAAGCCTTGTAATCTTTCTCATCATGCCCCACAGATTTACAGAATGTACAATAAAGGTTGGTAGGTGTCTGGACATATTTTTGCATGTAATAGCATTCACGAGGACGATGTCGATTTCTACATACCTCACACCAAGGTAGAGTAACCTGCTTTAAAGGGATCAAAGATCCTGAAGCCAAGTACTCATGAAATAGAGGACAATGCTCCTTGTCATGGCCCTTTGATTTGCATCTGATACACCAAATATATTCTCTTTTATCTTTTCCCTTATCCTTTTCATATCTTTGACCTACAATGATAAGCTAGTTAGCTGACTCAAAATTTGACTCATACCCGAGATGGACTCTCCCATAGAGGTTGATTCTAGTTTCATGGTGATCTCCAATGCCTTAGCTTGCGAAGTGATCTTCTGTTGCATTAGAGGGACTCTGATGTGTGGTAAGAGGGCAACAAAGAACCATTCTTTATTTTTTTCGTCTGGAATTTGAAAACTCAAATGACCTGTCAGGGTCTTAAACCTCTAATCAAAATCCCATAAATAGGTTCATCTTCTCTCTACTTGATTTCTTTCAGCTCTATAATGCACTGCAACTCCAACTTGGGTTTCTTGAATTCGACAGTTAGCGCAGTCTTGATATCGTTCAACGATTTTGGTTGTACAACTCCTTGGACGAACTTCATGTACCAACATAGTGTGCGGTCTCTCAGGGTAGTACTAAACTGATATCTCTTAGCAACTTCGTCAGTGAAATTATCAATACTCCATACAGCTACGCATAAGAACCAATGTTGATCAGGATCTTTAGATCCATCTCCCCCAAAGCTGGGTAACCTCATATCATCTTCCATATATATTCCTAGGGTTCTTGACTGAGTATGCATTGAACCACTTGTACCAGTGCTCTGAGTTCTCTGATAACTTAGGTTACTCTAGTTACTTAATGCTTCTAAAACACCAGGAGGCATAATAATACTTACTTCAATAGTCTGCGCAGCTCCTGAAGTTTCTGACTCTTCTCGGTGAGGTTCAGTCTTCCCTTCTTCTTCCCCAGCGGACTCTAAATGTTCCTCGTTTAGTAACTCTTCTTCTTCTCCACTGTAGAACCCTTATTCCTGTGTTGGTGGTTCATGATTCTGCTCAAACAATTTCACCAGAGGAACTTCTCTAAATGATCTCCCACTGCGCATGTGTCCAACCTCTATGTCGCCGTTACTGTCCTAGTTCTTGAACATTAGCTCTTTAATCCAACGGATTATTGTATCTTCAAGATGTTCTTCTCATGCAATTTCATATTGATCTGCAACTTCAGAAAATGTAAAAATTTTCCTGTAGGTCCCTTAAAGAAATATCTATCTTCTTGGCTATATGATTCTACTCTATCAATAACAAACTCAGTAATGTACCCTCCAATGGTACTATCAAACCAATGATCGCTTGATCTTGACACAACGTTATCAACTCTCTTGACCTTATTGAACAGTGTTGATGTCCAAACCATGGGTGATTTGAGTTTGATTTCAAACTGGGTATCTGTTGATCTAGTTAGCAACTCGTATAGCTTCTTATGAATTCCTCCAAAGAAAATCTTATGTATATCGGTAAATATATACTTTCCCAACCAATCCTCTGTACTAAGATTAGGGTTCTTGTTCTAGGATTTAGCGAAGTCCTTCTCTTGTTCCTCTATCCACTTCTGAATTTTTTTCTTCGATGGAAACCACCTTGACATTCCCTCAAGAAGATCTTGGTCCCGACAATAGAACCATTTGTTGGCACAGGGGAAGACCCAAGGTTCAACTCTTATAACACACCAACAAGCCCTAACTAGTGTCCCTTTCAGCAACACCTGCGAAGAAGATGAAGTTTCACCCGAAGTAGCGATAGGGGTTGTAGGACACAGGTGTCTACAACCTTAGAAAATGCAAAGTGGATCCAGGGAAACTCACACACACATATATATCTATTCTTTACCAACTTAATCCTACTTCACATGTTATATCTCAGATATAACCAAACAACACTATAACAACATATCAAATGATAGAGATAATCAACAAGCATCACACATAATGCCAAGGTATAAATGGTTCACCCTCTCTCTAGTGCTACGTCCACATAATTGCACTTTCTAATATATTAGATGAAAACATACAGTTCTATCTGTGCTCTTAGCTTACATATATTTCTTTCTTTCTCTTCTTCTCTCTCCTCCCTACGCACCCAGTTGTAGAGTTGATCTTCGCACCCAACTGAAGATCTTACAACATAGACTTCTCTCTCAACAATAACAACAATCACTCATCATAGCATAATCAAACCCATCCTAGGTCCTCTTGACCTTTATTTATACATTACAATGACTCTCGGACAACCTTAGGCCAAAACATAGGTGTCAAAACCCTAAATACCAAAACCCTAGGTTTCTAAAACCCTAGGTCAACTTGACCCACTTTTTTAGGACTTCACCAGCCTGGCTTTCCTTCTTTCCCATGAGATTCTCTAAAGCATCCATTGGTGTCTTTTTCTGCTTGTTGAGTTGTCCATGATCCATATTCCTTGTTGATATTTATTCCTCAATATTCTTGTTCAACAACTCGCTTTCTCTTACTTCACTCCATATTTTCTTCTATTTTGGCCACTTCGAACCAATCTCAGTTAGCTTGTCTTCTGCATAGTTCGCACTTCACATTTATTTCCTTAATATTCACAACCTTCCATAACCAAGTTACAACAGGGTATGTTTCCTCCTAACCCACCTTTGTCGGTCCGGACCACAATGGTATCGAATCCCTCTACTTCAGGTAGTGGTCCGATACCATCATCAGTGGTGACCACTGCTCCATTTACGTAGAATACGATGAGCCCTCCATTCTCATATGGGATGCCCGGATTTGATTTGAAATCAGTCCTTACCTACTCCACCTTGAAAAACATGGGTCTAGGGTCACAGAGCTCAAATGATCCCATGAAAAGGTCTACCAGGGCACTTCAGTCTCCTTCAACGATATCCCTTATGGTGGGGGTCATATAACTCCTTTTCCCCCTCGCTCGGTGGTTCTTTCCATTAACCCATCGAGCTGAATGATAAATAAAACTTGTTTGGAGCAGAAAGTTTAGGACCTTCGTATTACACTACGCCATTGGGATCCATATCATTCTCTTTGTTCAACACGTTTGGTAATAATGATTTTTCTTCAACTGTCGTCTCGATTGGGGGCAACCCTGGTTTTTGGCAAAAAAATCCTGTGTAGGGTAGTATTCCTACACAGGGGGAAAGTACAGGAGTTTTCTCCTCACAAGGACTTTGGAATCCTTGGTAGGGATCAGTTCTCTCACAAGGAATGTCGGTTGAAGGAAATCCATTCCATGGTCATTGAAACCTTGGGAAAGGATCAGTACCTATGCCCATCGAACAAGGGTGATTTTAAGAACCCCCCCTAAATTTATATGTATAATAAATGGGCGAATCCCCATGATACATAGGAAAAATTGAAGGCTATTTTATCAATAATATAAAATGTATATATAATTTTTTGGCGAATCTTTTAGTCAATTATATAATCTTGTAAAATATTGGMGAATCTTTCACTGAATTATAAAATCTTGTAAAATATTGGCGAATATTTCACTAAATTATAAAACCTTGTAAAGTCTTAGGGGATCCTCCAATGACCTCACCTAAAGCCTCAATTTCCTAACCTGATTGACAGACCTTGCCTTGCATTGACATACCTTGCCTTGAAATGACATTCCTTGCCTTGACACGTCTTGCCTTGCACTTCAATACTAAACCTTGCAAATCAACGAGTATCGTGTTCTCTACGCAAGAGCTATTGGAAGTCTGAAGTATGCTATGGTTTATACTAAACCAGACATTGCCCATGCAGTGGAAGTTTTGAGCAGGCATATGTCAAAACTAGAGAAGGAACATTGGAAAACTATAAAGAGGGTATTCAAATATCTACAGGGCACTTCCGTTATGCAATATGCTATCAAGGAAGACCTGGAACTCATAGATAGGTTGATATGCAGTGCTTTGTTAATGCAGAATGGGCTGGAGATCTAGACCGTAAAAATCTACAAGTGGTTATGTTTTTAACATATTTGGTGGAGCAATCAGTTGGATGAGTAAGAGGCAAGGTGTAGTTGCATTGTCAACTACAGAAACTGAGTACATGGTAGCCACTCATGGAATTGAGGAAGTTCTATGGTTGCAAAGATTGTGTTCGAGTATTGGTTTTGTTCAGAAATCACTAACAATAGGTTGTGACAGCTCAAGTGCAATTTTTCTTAAAAAGAACCCTGCTTATCATTCCAAAATAAAACATATTGATGTGCAATGCCATTTTGTTAAAGACATGGTTGAATAGAACAAAGTATTGTTGGAAAAGGTTGACACCTTGAAGAACATTGTAGATTCATTGACAAACATTGTTAGTATTGAAAATTTATCTTGGTGTAGAGAATCAATGGGCATTGTTGCCCCTAACAACTAATTATATAAAATCCTTCCCATTGCCCCCATTTTTGCATAGAATACAATGAGTGGGAGGATGTGGGACATGTGTTTTACTCTTTGCAGGTAGACTCAATCTCATCCCAAAGCGAAGGTGGTCCGTTTTGGTCTATATT
>ML805567.1:0-12926 GCA_009831015.1 Picea engelmannii
AAAGCTAAAAATATATCAAACTTCTAGAATATTTTTTAAAACTAAGCTACTTCTAAATTTTATTCAAATAATATTTACAAAGTATAAAAACCTTAAAACTTTAATAAACCTAACTACTTTATAAATTCAAATTTTATTTATAAATGTTATGAAAAAATTAAATTTTGTTACAACACATCACATTGTGCACTGCAATTTTTCCAGCATCTTCAAACCAATTCAACTCCATAGTCAATCTTTCATCCTTGAACAAGACATTGATTCACATATTTTCTTCATATTTTCATAATTTGTATCATTTCTTGTGTAGGTTTCTCTCATGCTACTATCACCCATGGGATGCTTCAATATTATCTTCTACTCAAGCTCGTTCTCACAACGACAAAAAAACTAAATGTTGTATTATAGGGGATTATATGCATGCATTCAAGAAGAGACTACATTGTAGAAAAAACATCAAGAACATACATGATACTCAAGAGAGAGAGATTTGTAGCAAGGTTAACTAATTGAGTTCTTATTCCATCTTCATGAGTATTTATACAATATATATATGGTTGGAGCAATTGTACTCACTCCAACTAATCATTCATTAAGTTCTCTTTATACATTTACCCTTTACTTGACTTTACTTACTTTATTACATACATGCATATATTTTCTTATGTTAATGTCTAATGTATGTTGACTATTATAAGGGCCTAAAAGGCTTCTCAACATGCCTTGATGAAGGATAATGATGTTTGGGTGACAATTCCTTTTGAGGGGTGAACACTTTATGTTAGGGACCTAACCCTTCATGTAGGTAGAATAATATATTACAATGTAATAAAGTTCAATATTAATAAGGCCTAGCAATAAGGAAGAATAATTCGAATGTAAGAAGACCTAATAGAAGCTTCCGCTTCTAGAAGGATCTTTCTCTAGATGGTTCTTTTGATAGACATATTTAGTATAAATAGGAGTCGAGGGTATGAGAATTGTTGTCTTAGATATTATTGTAATAGAGCTCTGCTTGACTGGAGGTTTCCCCCCTCGAAGAGGCAAGTGAACATTGCTCTCAGTAATCAAAGTGCTCTTTCTTGTGATATTTTGTTATCATTTTAGTATTATTGTGGTGTTGTTCTGGTTATATTGTTCTTCATATGCCATTTCTATCATTTTATTTATGTTTTGCATACTTTTTATATTTGGAATATTACAAGTGGTATCAAAGCACTTTCCTCGGTAGAAAATTGTGGGTAATTTTTTTTCAAGGTAGAGACGTATTCTGACGTCTTTAAGCTATAGATATTTGTCATTATGCACATAAACCCATGATTGAGGGATTTATACACACAGGAAATACATGTGGTACTCAAGCACACATATGTTGGCCACCCTTGTAATGCCTATTGGTACCCCTTCGAGTGGTAGCGCATTAGACAACACATGTATATGGACCGACCTAGATTTCCTGAAGCCCTCTTTAGATAAATCGATCATCCACCTGACTTCAATAGTGTCACCAATAAAAACACTTGGGAAGATACTCTCTAGTACCTAGGTAGTCGGTTAGTATGGCTAAGGGCATGGTCTAGCCTCCTTAGTTGGTGCCCTGAGATATTGGTCTGAGTACTAATGTTGGACCCCACACGTATATCAGAGAGCTATAGCATAGGGAAAATCCTTGTCTGTAGAACCCTTAAATACCTAACCCTTGGGGACGGAAACAAAAAATAAAATAGACAGGATCTATTTCCACACAACTATGTTTGAGTTGCCAAATCACTACACATTTCTTCCTGGTTAAGAATTTGGGCATTTCGTCACTGTAGTATTCTTTAGACTAGAGTATTCTTTGAGAACTATTCCATTGGATTTATCTCTTCTCCCTTATCACATTCATACCTATCATTTTCCAGCAAAATTTTTGACCCCACTCGCCCCTCTTTGGTTCCCTCGTCATCATGGCCCATACATGTAGCCAAGACTTGGAAGCTCACTTCAATACCTTGCAATCTAATTTCACAGAGACCCAACAAGAAGTGAGACAACTTAGTGCCAATATTTCCACCATCAATAAAAGCATGCATTCCTCCATCGCTGCCTCAATCGTAGAACTCAAAGAAGACCTCAAACAAGACATGACTACCCATCTTGAATCTGTCGCTTTGATGATCTGCACCAAGTGGCATATCCCTATAGATCCCCCTTTATCTGACCCACCTTTGCATACCAAAGCTGAAACTTCCTCTCATTCCCATAATTTTCAGCCCCATCACTTTCAGCGTGACCTACGCCTTCCGCGGGTGGATGTGACCAAATTTGATGGCTTGGATCCCACTGGTTGGGTAACTCAAATGGAAAATTATTTATCTTTGTACGACATTACATATGACTTGGCCAAACTCCAGTATGGTGTTATCCATCTAGACCAAGAACGTTGGCAATGGTGGCAATGGAGAAAAATTGCCCATCAAGGGTATGTTTCTTGGACACACTTTGTGGCAGAGCTTTATGAATGCTTTGACACTGACACCAACCATTTAGGCCATTTGACAAATTTGAAACAATTTGGCACAGTGGAAGACTTTATAACTACTTTTGAGTGACTGAATTTTCATACAGAGGGCATGTCTGATGCTTTTTTATGAGAATGCTTTATTAGTGGCCTCAAGGATGATATTCGTGCCCATGTTCTCATGTCTCAGCCTCAGAGTTGGGTGGAGGATACTAAACGAGCTAAGGAAGCACAACAGGTTGTCTCTTCTCAAAACTGGAAACCCTCCTTTATTCCTCACACTAAACCTGTAAATCCCACTCCTCCTTCTACTCCACTAAAGATCCAAAAATTAACAAGGGATGGAATTCCTGAATGCCAACTCAAAGGCCTTTGTTATAATTGTGATGACAAATATTTTCCAGGACACAATTGTAAGGAACAAAATATTTTTATGGCCATCTCAGAGGATGTTTCAAAAGAGGATGTTGAATCTCCCCTTGTGTCTGATTCACCTGAACCCATGGACATTACCCCTCCCTCAGACCCTCCCGAAGTAGAACCGGTCATTTCCCTAAATGCTCTCATAGGATTCTCTTCTCCCCAAACCCTCAAACTAATTGGCTACATCAATCATAGGAAGGTCATCATTCTTGTTGATAGTGGCAGAACCCATAATTTTATTCATCGCCGCATTGCCCAAGAAACTAATTGCTATATCCGTGCAATCAATAATTTCCAAATAATGATTGCCAGTGGCGGGTCCATGAAATGTGGAGGGCGTTGTGAAAATGTGTGTCTCCAAATTGGTGGCTACCACCTGAAATCTCATATGTTTTCTATCGACATGGGTGGTTGTAACATTGTGTTGGGTGTAGACTGGCTAAGGACTTTGGGTCCCATTCTCATGGATTTTAAGGAATTAACCATGAAATTCGACTAGAAGGGCTAGCAATATAAGTTCCAAGGCATCACCACTGGTTCCCCTAAGATCATTAGTTCCCATCGCATGGAAAATCTGCTCAAAAAAGGTCATTCAGATGTTATTTCCCAACTCCATATCATACAAGCAACTGAGACACCCTCTGTTTCGTAGGACCTCCAATCCATCCTCTCTAAACATCAAGTGGTTTTTTCCACTGCCCAGGGACTCCCTCCTTCCCGTGGTGTTCATGATCATTCCATTCCCCTTGTACCAGGAAGCCTTCCTCCTAATATTCGTCCCTATCGTCACCCCTTTTCCCAAAAAAATGAAATTGAGAAAATGGTTCAAGAACTGCTTAATGCAGGTGTTATTTGCCCTAGTATGAGCCCCTACTCTTCTCTTGTGGTCATGGTCATGAATAAATAAGGCTCTTGGTGCATGTGTACTGATTTCCATGCCCTCAACAAACTCACCATTAAATACAAATTTCTCATTCTTGTCATTGATGACCTCTTGGATGAATTGAGTGGTGCCCAATTATTTACTAAACTTGATCTTCATTTTGGCTACCACCAGATCCGTATGAAAGAGTCAAACATTCCTAAGACTGCCTTTAGAAATCATGAGGGCCACTATGAGTTTTTGGTCATGCCCTTTGGTTTGTGTAATTCTCCCTCCACTTTCCAAAGCCTCATGAATCATGTATCCCGTCCTTTTCTCCGTCATTTGTCTTAGTTTTCTTTGATGATATCCTCATCTATATCAAAACCTGGACAAACCATCTTGCTCATGTGGATCAAGTTCTCCATCTACTCTCTCAGCACTAACTTTTCCTGAAACAATCTAAATGTGCTTTTGGCACCTCAGAAGTTGAGTACTTGGGTCATCTTGTTGGATAGCACGACGTCAGGGTGGATCCTAAAAAAATTGAAGCTATGCAAGACTTGGCTCACCCAAATACTCTCAAACGATAGCGTGGATTCTTGGTCTTAACAGGTTATTATCGCTAGTTTTTTAAGAATTATGGTAAGATTTCGGCCCCTCTCACTGCACTCCTTAAAAAGAATTCTTTCACCAGGACTCCAGCAGCTGCTCAGGATTTTCAAACCTTGAAGATTTCCATGTCCACCACTCTGGTCCTGACACTTACTCATTTCACAAAGACCTTTGTCTTGGAATGTGATGCTTCAGGGAAAGGAATTGGCATTGTCCTTATGCAAGAGGGTTGGCCTTTGGCGTTTACCAGCAGACAATTGTCTGAACAAAATTTGGGAAAATCAATATATGAAAATGAAATGTTGTCTATTCTGCATGTCATTGATCTTTGACACCCTTATCTATTGGGGCAATGCTTCCAAATTAAGACAGATCATCAAAGCCTCAAGTATTTTCTGGAACAACGCATTTCCTCCCCAGAGCAACAAAAATGGGTGAGTAAGCTCTTTGGATATGATTATGAGATCATTTACAATAAAGGAAAAGACAATGTGGTTGCGGATGCACTTTCCCAAAAATATGAAGATGAAGGGTCCCTTTTTTCTCTCTCCTTCATTGTACCAGATTGGCTCCAAGCTGTTCGCCAGGAATGGCTACACGATCCCAAAAGTTCGCATCTGATACAAAAATTGCAGTCCAATTCTCCAGTTTCCCCAGGGTACTCTTGGCTCCATGATGAGCTTCGATACAAAGGTCATTTGTATTTAAGTAAACAGTCAAAAATTAAATCCACAGTACTTTCTGAGCTTCATGCTACACCCACAACTGGGCACTCAGGGTTTACCAAAACCTATGACAGGGTCAAATGTTCTTTTTTTGGGGATGGTATGAAACATGACGTTCATAATTTTGTGGCTGAATGTGATGTATGCTAATGCAACAAGGGTGAAACAGTCAAATCTCCTGGCACACTACAACCACTTCCAATTCCACCTGCTATTTGGCAAGATATCTCTATGGATTTTATTGTAGGCTTACCTAAATCGAGAAATAAATCAAACATCATGGTGGTTGTTGATTTCCTTTCCAAGTATGCTCATTTATGTGCTCTTCAACACCCATTTACAACAACCACTGTGGCTCAACTTTTCATGTATTAGGTCTTCAAGCTTCATTGCATGCCACATTCTATTGTTTCTGATTGCAATCCAACTTTCACCAACAATTTTTGGCAAGAACTATTGAAGCTACAAGGCACCCAATTGCATCTTAGTGCAACTTATCATCCCCAGACTAATAGTCAAACTGAAGTTGTCAACAAGTGTTTGGAAACATATTTGAGGTGTTTTGCATCAGAAAAGAAAAATCAGTGGGCTCAATGGTTACCACTAGTTGAATGGTGATATAACACTTCATACCATACAACTACCTGCATGACTCCTTTTGAAGCAATATATGAACAAAATCCACCTTCAATTCTCTCATATTTACTGTGTGTCTCGAAGGTCTAGGAAGTTGACCAAATGCTTACAGTTCGAGAGGCTATTATCCATACCCTCAAAGAGAATTTGGTCATGACCCAGAATCGCATGAAGAAAAAAGCAGATCAAGGTCGCTCTGAACATCAATTTGCAGAAGGGGATCAGGTGTTTCTTTGACTGCAAATTTACAAGAAAAATTCCCTCAAGGCTGACCATTGTCAGAAACTGGCACCCAAATTTTATGGTCCTTATATCGTTCTCAAGTGTGTGGGATAGGTGGCCTATCAGTTATCTTTTCCCAGTCATTCTAAGATACATCCTATTTTTCATGTTTCTCGCTTAAAGAAGGTGATTGGAACTAGGTTCCAAACTCAAACCAACCTTCCTGAGTTGGATGAAGAAGGCTCCATTTGGATACAACCAGAAGCAGTTTTGGACCAGCGTGAGTGTCGCCTGCGTCAGTGAACCATCAAGGAAGTGTTATTTCAGTGGAAAGATAAAAGCCCAATATATGCCACTTGGGAACAAACTACCATTCTGCAACAATTTCCACATCTCAAGTCTTGAGGACAAGGATATTTTTAAGGGGGAGGACATGTTAGGGACCTAACCCCTCACATAGGTAGAATAATATATTCTGATGTAATAAAGGTCAATATTAATAAGGCCTATCAATAAGGAAGAATAAGTCGAATGTAAGAAGAACTAATAGAAGCTTCTACTTCTAGAAGGATCTTCCTCTAGATGGTTCTTTTGATAGACATATTTAGTATAAATAGGAGTCAAGGGTATGAGAACTGTTGTCTTGGATATTATTGTAATAGAGCTCTGCTTGACTAGAGGTTTCCCCCTTGAAGAGGCAAGTGAACATTGCTCTAAGTAATCAAAGTGATCTTTCTAGTGTTATTCTATTATCATTTCAGTATTATTGTGGTGTTGTTCTGGTTATATTGTTTTTCATCTACCATTTCTAGCATTTTATTTCTGTTCTGCATACTTTTTATATCTGGAATATTACACTTTCCTCCCAAAGAGGAAGTGTTATGGGTTCCTTCATTTGATGTGGGTGCATGGTGTGTTAGGGTCCTAATCCGCACATAGGTAGAACAATATAGTCGGATGTAATAAAGGTCAATATTAATAAGGCCTTTCAATAAAATAAAATAAGGCAGATGTAAGAAGACCTAATAGAATCTTCTGCTTCTAGAAGGATCTTCCTCTAGATGCTTCTTTTTAGTATAAATAGGAGTCGAGGGTATGAGAACCCTAGCTTGGATATTATTGTAATAGAGCTCTGCTCAACTCGAGGTTTCCCCCTCGAAGAGGCCCGTGAACATTTCTTTCAGATTCAAAGTATTATTTCTGTTGTTATTCTTATATCATTTCAGTGTTATTGTGGTGAATGTTATGGTTATATTGTTGTTATTCTGCCATTACTAGCATTTTATTTCTATTTTGCATACATTTTATATCTGGTATATTACAAGTGGTATCAGAGCACTTTCCTCGATAGAAAGTGTGGGTTAATTTTTTTTCAGGGTAGAGACGTATTCTGGCATCTTTAAGCCACACAGATCTGTCATTATGCGCATAAACTCGTGGTTGAGGGATTCATATACGCAGGAAATACAAGTGGTACTTAAGCGCACATCTGTTGGCCACCCTTGTAACCCCTGTTGGTACCCCTTCGAGTGGTAGTGCATCAGACATCACCTGTGTATGGATTGGCCTAGATTACCTGAAGCCCTCTTTAGATAAACCGATCATCCACCTGACTGTTATAGTGTCACTGAGAACAACACTCGAGAAGATACTCTCTAGTACATGGGTAGTCGGGTAGTATGGCTAAGGGTACGGTCTATCCTCCTTAGTTAGTGCCCTGAGATATTGGGCCGAGTACTACTGTTGGACCCCACACGTATATCAGAGAGCTATATCACAAGGCAAACCCTTTTCTGTAGAACCCTTGAATACCTAACCCTTGGGGACAGAAACATAAACAAATTAAAACAAACAAGATCTATTGCTGCACAACTATGTTCGGGTTGCCAAGTAAATACACATTTCTTTCTGGTTAAGAATTTGGGCATTTCCTCTCTACAGTATTCTTCAGACCGGAGTATAACTCTAGAAATTTTTTCACCATTATTTCAGACCTATTCCATTGGATTCATCTCTTCGCCCTTATCACATTCATCCATATCATTTTTTCAGCAAAAATATTTTTACCCCGCCCACCCCTTTTCAGTTCCCCCATCCTCATGGCCCATACTCGTAGCCAAGACTTGGAAGCTCGCTTCAACACCTTGCAATCTAGTCTCATTGAGACCCAACAAGAAGTGAAACAACTTAGTGCCAATGTTGCCACCATCAATACAACCATGCAGTCCTCAATGGGCGAAATCAAACAAGACCTCACCACCCAGCTTGAATCAGTCTTTTTGGCACTCTACACCAAACTGCATATCCCTACAGATAACCCTTCCTCTTCCTCACCCCCACATACTGAAGGTGACCATTCCTCTCATTCCCATACCTTGTTGAACCATCACTTTCAACATGACCTACACCTTCCATGGGTGGATGTGACCAAATTTGATGGCTCGGACCCCATGGGTTGGATAACCCAAATGGAACATTACTTTTCTTTATACAACATTAAAAATGACTTGGCCAAACTCCAGTATGGTGTTCTCCATGTATATCAAGAACATTGGCAATGGTGGCAATGGAGAAAAAATTCTCATCAAGGGTATATTGCTTGGACACAATTTGTGGCAGAGATTTATGAACGCTTTGACATTGACACCAACCATTTGGGTTGTTTGAAAAAAATGAAACAATTAGGAACAATGGAAGACTTTATAGCTGCCTTTGAGCGCTTGGATTTTAGAACATAGGGCATGTCTAATGACTTTTTCCGAGAGTGTTTTATTAGCGGCCTCAAGGATGAAATTCGGGCCCATGTCCTCATGGCTCAGCCTAAGAGTTGGGTGGAGGCTACCAAAAGAGATAAAGAAGCACAATAGGTTGTATCTTCTCAAAACCGAAAACCCTCCTTCATCCCTTGCCCTAAACTAGTAAATCCCACTACTCCCTCTGCTCCACTAAAGATCCAAAAATTGACCTGTGCTGAAATGGATGAACACCAACTCAAAGGCCTTTGTTATAACTATGCTGACAAATATTTCCCCGGCCACAAGTGTAAAGAACAAAATCTTTTTATGGCCATCTCCGAGGATATTTTAGAAGAAGATGAAGAAAACCTCTCTATGTCTGAATCACCTGAATCCACTGACATAACCCCTCCCTCAGACCCTCTCGAAGTAGAACCAGTCACTTCCTTCAATTCTCTCACTGGCTTCTCTGCTCCCCAAACCCTCAAGCTAATTGGTTACATCAAGCATCAGAAGGTCATCATTCTGGTTGATAGTCGAAACACCCATAATTTTATTCATCATCGCATTGCCCAAGAAACTCATTGCTACATCCATGTCATCAATAATTTCCAAATCGTGATTGCCAATGGTGGTTCCATGAAATGTGGAGGGCGTTGTGAAAATGTGTGTCTCCAAATTGGTGACTACTACTTGAAATCCCATATGTTTGCTATCGACATGGGAGGTTGTGACATTGTGCTGGGTGTAGACTGGCTAAGGACTTTAGGTCCCATTCTCATGGATTTTAAAGACTTAACCATGCAATTTGACCAGGAGGGACACCAATATAAGTTCCAAGGCATCATCGTCGGTTCACCTGAGATCATTAGTTCCCATCGCATGGAAAAGATGCTCAAAAAGGGTCATTCTGGTGTTATCGCCCAACTCCATGCCATACAAGCAACAGAGACACCCTTGGTACCGCAAGACCTCCAAGACATCATTTCTAAACATCAATTGGTATTTTCCACTCCCCAAGGCCTCCCTCCTTCCCATGGTGTTCATGATAATTCCATTCCCCTTGTACCAGGAATCCTTCCTCCTAATATCCGTCTGTATCATCGTCCCTTTTACCAAAAAAATGAAATTGAGAAAATGGTTCAGGAACTCCTTAATGCAGGCGTTATCCACCCTAGTATGAGCCCCTATTCATCTCCTGTGGTCATGGTCCTGAAGAAAGAAGGTTCTTGGCAAATGTGTCTTGACTTTTGTGCCCTCAAAAAATTTACCATCAAAGACAAATTCCCCATTCTTGTCATTGATGACCTCCTGGATGAATTGAGTGGCACCCAATTCTTCACTAAACTGGATCTTTGTTTGGGCTACCACCAAATCCATATGAAAGAGGCAGATATTCTCAAGATTTCCTTTAGAACTCATGAGGGACACTATGAGTTTTTGTTCATGCCCTTTGGCTTGTGTAATTCCCCCTCCACCTTCCAAAGCCTCATGAATCATGTCTTCCATCCTTTTCTCTGCCATTTTGTCTTAGTTTTCTTTGATGATATCCTCATCTATAGCAAAACCTAGACAGACCATTTTTCTCATGTGGATCAAGTTCTCCATCTACTCTCTCAACACCAACTTTTCCTAAAACAGTCTAAATGTGCTTTTGGCGCCTCAGAAATAGAATACTTGGGTCATCTGGTTAGCAAAGATGGCATCAGGGTGGATCCTAAAAAGATTGAAGCTATGCAAGACTGGCCTCACCCAAAGAATCTTAAGAGCTTGTGTGGATTTCTAGGCTTAACAGTGTATTATCGCAAGTTTGTTAAAAATTATGGGAAGATTGCACCACCTCTCACTGCTCTCCTAAAAAAGAACTCTTTCACTTGGACTCCAGTCGTTGCTCAAGAATTTCAAACCTTGAATATGGCCATGTGCACCACTCCAGTCCTCGCCCTTCCCGATTTCACAAAGACCTTTGTGTTGGAATGTGATGCCTTAGGGAAAGGAATTGGTGTTGTCCTTATGCAAGAGGGTCGACCTTTGGCCTTTACCAACAAGAAACTATCTGAAAGAAATCTGGGCAAATCCATCTATGAAAAGGAAATGTTGGCTATTCTGCATGCCATGGATCTGTGGCATCCTTATCTATTGGGGCAACGGTTCCAAATTAAGACAAACCATCAAAGCCTCAAGTATTTTCTGGAACAATGCATTTCCTCCCCAGAACAACAAAAATGGGTGACTAAACTCTTTGGATATGATTATGAGATCATTTATAAGAAAGGCAAAGACAATGTGGTCGCGGATGCACTTTCTCAAAAATATGAAGATGAAGGAGCCCTTTTTTCTCTTTCATTCATTGTATCAGATTGGCTCCAATCCGTTCACCAGGAATGGCTACAAGATCCCAAAAGTTCGCAGTTGATCCAACAATTGTAGTCCAATGCTCCAGCTTCCCCAGCAAGGATGATTTTAAGGATGGAAATTTATGTTAAAATGTAGAAACATGGGCTAATATTACTAGTCCATAATATGCAAAATGTAAAATGTTTGGCGATAGTTTTGAAAAAATATTCAAATTTCTAAAGATTTTGTATACTTTCTATAAAATTTTGGCGATTTTTAAGATAAAATAATTTTATTCTATGGAATTTTGGCGAAGCATTTTTAGAAAAACTGGAAGTTGGCGAATCATTTTTTGGGAAAAAACATGGAAAATTAGCCCATTTACGAAATTTAGCCCCTAAAATCATCTATGTTCCCCAGGGTACTCTTGGCTCCATGAGGAACTTCGATACAAAGGCCATTTGTATTTAAGTAAAAAATCAAAGCTTAAATCCACGGTACTTTCTGAGCTTCATGCTACACCCACAGTAGGGCACTCCGGGTTCACCAAAACATATGACAGGGTCAAACGTTCCTTTTTCTAGGATGGTATGAAACATGACATTTGTAATTTTGTAGATGAATGTGATGTGTGTCAATGCAACAAGGGAAAAACATTCAAATCGTCGGGCACACTACAACCACTCCCAATTCCACTTGCTATTTGGAAGGATATCTCTATCGATTTTATTACTGGCTTACCCAAATCGGGAAATAAATCCGTCATCATGGTGGTTGCTGATTGCCTTTCCAAGTATGCTCATTTCTGTGCCCTTCAACACCCATTTACAACATCCACGGTGGCTCAAATATTCATGGATCAGGTCTTAAATCTTCATGGAATGCCACACTCTATTGTTTTTTATCGTGACCCAACTTTCACAAGCAATTTTTGGCAAGAACTGTTCAAGATACAAGGCACATAATTGCATCTCATCACAACTTATCATCCCCAGACTAATGGCCAAATGGAAGTTGTCAACAAGTGTTTGGAAACATATTTGAGGTGTTTTTCCTTAGAAAAGAAAAATCAATGGGCTCAATGATTACCCCTAGTTGAATGGTGGTACAACACTTCATACCATACAGCTACACGCATGACTCCTTTTGAAGCAGTATATGGATAGAAGCCACCTTCAGTTATGTCATACTTACTGGGTGCCTCGAAGGTCCAAGCGGTTGACCTAACACGTACATCTAGAGAGGCTATTCTCCGTACCCTCAAAGAGAATTTGGTCATGGCACAGAATTGCATGAAGCAACAAGCAGATCAAGGTCGCTCTAAACGTCAATTTGCAGAAGGGGATCATGTGTTTCTTCGACCGCAACCTTACAAGCAAACTTCCCTCAAGGCCGAGCATTGTTAGAAGCTAGCGCCCTAATTTTATGGTCCTCATACCATGCTCAAGCGTGTGGTACAAGTCACCTATTAGTTATCTTTTCCCAACCATTCGAAGCTACATCCTATTTTTCATGTTTCATCCTTAAAGAAGGTGATTGGAGCTAAGTGCCAAATTCAAACCAACCTTCCAGAGTTAGCTAAAGAAGGATCCATTTGGCTACAACCAAAAGAATTTTTGGACTAGCATGAGCATCACCTACGTCAGAGAACCATCAAGGAAGTGCTAGTCCAGTGGAAATATACAACTCTAGCAGACACCACTTGGGAACCAACTACCATTCTGTAACAATTTCCTCATCTCAAGCCTTGAGGACAAGGTTGTTTTTAAGGGGGCGGACATGTTAGGGTCCTAACCCACACATAGGTAGAACAATATATTCGGATGTAATAAAGGTCAATATTAATAAGGCCTTTCAATAAAATAGAA
>ML805567.1:13026-39628 GCA_009831015.1 Picea engelmannii
GTCCGAGATGAAGACAACATGAGGAAAAGGTGAAAAATAAATTTTATTTAAATTTAATTAAACTCTTCACCAATTGAAAACTAACACATTCAATTTCATTTTAGAAAGGAAAAAGGTAAATATTTGTTGGTTATTATTGTATTTTCGAAAAAAAATAAAACCAATAACACAGTTCATTTTACCAACACCCTCCATCTTTCCAACTCGAGTATTTTCCAAAGCAAATTCTTCCACGGGTAAATCAAAACATTTTTCCTCCTACAACTTTATTATTTATAATAGAGTCATCTAAAGAAACCAAAGCCAAAATATCACTCATTGGTGTAGAAGAAGAGGATTTGGTTGATAGGGACAAAAATTTCCGACCCAATCATGTCATTCGATTTGTTTGAAATTCACCATCTAGCTCTCTAGAATTTTAGGGATTTAGGAATTTTTGAAATTCATTGGACTTCTATAGTTAAGAAGAAGGCTCTGGATGTTATATTCTCATAATATATTGTCTAGTTCACGTCAAAGGATTATCATATTATACATGATGAGATTCCCCCTAGAATATTTCCAGAATGTAAAAACTTATTACAACCAACTCCAGACAAGAGAGTAGGAGACTCACACATTTTTTAGAATTACATTGAAATCAGAGTCTATGGTTCTAAACTTCGACCTTTTCTTTTACCTATTTTCTTGACTCCCAAAATCTTTGCACTAGAATACATTAGACAACGATTAAATTCAGATGACATTCATATTGTATTAAGAAAATACAAGGCCAGTTTTAAATTGAAAAAAGAGGTAGGACCTTTTATTTTCAATACCAGATCAACATTGTAGGTAACAACAAAGGTTCTCTTAGATATGGGATTTTAGTAGGGAGAGGCATGGATGTATGATCATCATGTTGTAATTTCCTCAAAAATAATTTCACATGGACAAGTCCCCTATCAAAATCAACAAAAGGCACAATTAGAGTTGTTGGAAAACCAGAACATCTAGGAAGATGTACAAAATGTTTTTCAAGTCCATGGTAAAGCACCAGAGCATCCTTCAAAATATCCAATAACAGAGACCCATTAGCAGTTCGAGAAAAAATTCAAGAGAAAGACTTCAGAGTCAACCTCAAAGAACTTAGAAATAAAGGAAGAGAAATCAACAAAAAGGAAGAAGACAAAGGTACTTGATGAAGAGGAAGATCAAAATTCACAAGAAGAAGTAGCATGGGTGATCATAGGACCTGCTATAATTATAGAAGTATCATCATCAACGAATCCTCAAAGTGAAAATAGTCAGAGTGAAAAAGAATCTTTGGTTACAGACCAATCAAAACAAATTGGTCATGTTCATCAATTTATGGCTACTAGGAAAATGGGTGAAAATATCAAACATAATATTCTCCCTGTTCTTTGAATAAGATACATATCAAACTAGAATGCTATCACTTGTGGTCTATGAGAAGGGGAGATTAAACATAACAGTCTTAGAGCCAAAGGAAAAAAATAAAGTCACAAATATATCTATAGATTTTAATATAGTTCATCCACTAGATAAAATGGATCTGCATAGACAAACTAGAGAAATGTCTACTAGAGATGTGATGATCACCAATCTTGGAATAAAGAAGTTGCAGGTTATAAATCAAAAACTTAGAAACCAACTTAAAAATGAGAATTTTTCCAATAGATCCAGAAATATGAGAGTGGAGGAATTGGAACAATGTGTGATGGACCTAGGAGATAATCCACAAGATCCAACATTTGTGCAGGCCCTGATGAAAACCAAAGATACAGAGATCCAATATTTAAAGAGAAGACTCAATGTTCCTAGAATTGAACATGTCCAAACTCCATATTTGGAGGTAATCCAAGAAGAAAAGGATCAAATCCTAAAGAAAATGGTACAAATGAATAACAAATTGAATTGCATGTAAAGAAAATTGAACTTTTGAAAGGTGGATCTTATTCATCATAGGCAACAAAATTGACGGATCCAACAGATGGGTTATCAAAAGCATTAGAAAATTTGAATCCGAAGGGAGTTGAGATTGAAAAGTTAAAGAAAACAATTTCAACACAAAATGAAGAAATTAAGGATAAGGATAAGGTTATTGGAGAATACCAAAAACTGAAATCCAAAATGATAATTGACATGGATCAGATGAAAAACACGTTGTCTGGAAAACCTTATTTGATAGGAGCTAGACACATTATTTGGTATGAAATCATTGATGAAGTTGGTAAGATTTGGAATTACTTCAAAATAATTGATGATGAGATCCAATTAATAGCTAAAGCAGGTAATATTATAAAGAAATCATTTCAAGAATTAGGAACCTGACCTCAAGTTGCTACCAGAGTTATTAATTTCCTAAATTCCAATACCAGTGAAGTATTGAAAACTAAGGGTGTCATGGAAAAAACTAGAATGGTGATGGAAGAAAAAAATATTTTCACCAAAATAAATGTACTTCAGCAAGCTCAAAACATATGCATAATGATGAAAAGAAACATTGAGTCATTTACCAACCAATATGAAAACCTAGTAAATATCGGACTACATTCATCTTGGGACAATGAAGGGAAGCTTCTTCCATTTGAAGGATATAGGAATAATTTATTTATAGTCGGAGAAAGTGATGAAAATTTCCAAGGAATAATTGACAATTTGAGAGGACAAACTATTTTAGATGTACTCATAGATGATTTCTATATTCTATGGAAAATCAAAAATTTATTTTCAAGTCCTCCTACATATGAAAAATACACTAAGCTAGACATCGCATACAGGAAAATGAAGTCATTCAACTATCCAACAAGAGAGACTTGGAATTTTCTCCTCCAACTGCTGACTGAATGAGTCATCAAGTTAATCGAAGAAAATCAGGGATCTCAGATCATATCTTCCAAGTTTTTCTATTTTTGTAAAGTCAAAAATAATTTTGTATACAAAGAGATGAGAAATAGGATCAAATAACCACTTTTGTTTATGATACAGTTTGTATAAATTTCTATGAAAAATTCAATGGAAAGGAGTTTTTTAGCCCGAGAAAGCTAGATCTTTAACAAAAATTTGTGTGTTTCATTCCATGTGATCTGTGTGTGTGTGTGTGTGTGTGTGTGTGTGTGTGTTGTTTCCATATTCATACATTCATTCTTGGATGTATATGTTACTGTGATTGTGATCATTTAGTACGACTACTACTATTGCAATTGCAAAAGGGATTGTTGAAGCTACATATTTCTCTAATATATTGTGAGGATTGACATGACCTATGCTTAACTCATTACACCTTGTGAATAGAAATTAATTATTCCTTTATGTTCAATTTATATTCTTATTTCAGATACATATTCTGCGTAATTTCTTCTAATTAAGAACTAAAATAATATTTATCAAGAGATACATTATTTTACTATCAATTTTTATTTATCTCAATTCTTCTTACATCTCTTAAAAGATTTAATTGTTTCGAACATTGAAATGATTCCCTCAAAATCTGATTTTTAAAGCATTGAAGATTAGTAATTAAGGCCTGAAGTGAATCAATAAAACATTATGTTTTAAGACTGATGTAGGAGCATCTCTCCATGCCAGCCAGCTAGCCACATCAGCGGTTTCAGATCGTGTGCTGAAGAGAGCATCCCTCGTTTTCAAATTGAATTTGAATGTAATAAATTTTGTAGGCTGTTGAGCCATGGGGCCATGCTATGCGTACAGGCTGTAGACTAGGTAAGCCTTTAATGCTTTGAAGGCTGAGATCTAGATCTGATTTGTGGACTAGACAACCCATTCAATGCCATTGAATAGGGTAGGTGAGTTGGAGGGAAGCGCTCTAAGAGCCCCCTCATGTAAAATATCTTAAATGGTATCTCATTTTGAAAATTTGAGAGAGCAGAAGAGCAAGAGCCGAGACTCTGTTAAAGTCTGAGCTCGAGAACACCCTTGTAAATAAGCATTGCCATTAATATAATCCAGAGCATAATTTCCTGCATGTATTTCTATGTTGAATGAATGCCTTTGTGTTGTATTTATGTTGTAGATGTATGTTGTAGGTTTTCATTTGCTGGGAGTTTTGTGATTTTCAGGCTTGATAAGTTATTTGTGGTTTCATGCCAGAAGGGCATGACAGAGTACTGCGGTCTCTGAATACCAGTGCAGAGAAGCACTTCTGAACTCTGCGGATCAAGACAAAGACGTGCCAAGCGGACACATAGATGAAATCATCAACTCAAGGAAGACCTGTGAGGTTGCTGAACACCCCAGGAGGCAAGGCTGTGTAGAAGAGACACAGTTGAAGACAAAAAATCTGTTGTGAGTTATGTAAATCTATGCCAAGTGGGCATTGAGCCAGTGCAAGGAGTGCACAAAGGAAGAACTCTACTGTGAGTTCAGAAGAAGACAAAAGCTCTAAGGAGTTCTTTATAACTCTGTCAGGAGGGCATTGAGTTAGTGTGCAGACAGGCACAAGGAGAGAACTCTTTGAGTTCTGTAATTAGAAAAAGAATCCACTGAAGGATCTTTGCAGGGTTGCTAAACACCCTGAACACTCAACAAGAGGTTGCTTGAGTAAAATATAGCCAGGAGGGCATCCAAATTCTCCATTTGAGGGATAAGGGAAAAGGATTGAGTTCCTTAAGGTTTGAGTCTTAGAGAAGCTCAGAAGAGATAGCACTTTGCGTGCAAGGAATCTGCAAGAGCGCAGAAGTTAGAATCCTTCAAGGATTCAAAAGTGAAGCTCAAGAGGGTTAGTGCTTTCAACGCACAGAGTATAACTGCAAGGAGCGCAAAAGACATAGAACTATTTGAAGAGTTCGGGGTTCCCTAAATCTCAGGAGGGACAGTGTTTTTATATGCGTAGGCGAGACTCAAGGTGAAGAGTTTGCAGAGGAAGGAAGGCAAAGGTAGAGGCCTTTTGTAGTTCGGAATTCTTCCAAGTGTTGGAAGAAAAGCGCCAAAGTTTGGGAGGAGAAACAACTGTCGTTGGATCAACCAAGAAGAGATCTAGACCATTGAAGGTTTCCATGTCTAGGAGGTAGTGCAGGAGGAGCGCACAAGAAGACAAGGTCTGAGCCATTATATCTTGGTTTAAATACCCGTCAGTCTTTGGATCTGGCAGGAGTTGCGAAGGGGTTAAGTCTTCGCAAGAAGAGGCGAAAGTCTCAAAGAAGTATTGTATTAGTATATTGACATTCAGGAGTTTGAGAGTCTGAAGGACGAAAGTTGGGACACTCGACATCAGAAATCCCGAAAAGGTGAGATCAGATCTAAGCCATCCATCTGAGGAGGACAGGTGGCAGCGATCGAAGGATCGACGAAAGTGATGAAGAAGTCTGAGTGTAGGCTTCATGAACTCGGAAGTTCGCAAGGTGAGAGCCCAAAGGTTGGGTGCTCCAAGTCATGAATTTGCGAAATCGCAAGGAGCGAGGACAACCATTGGATCCAGGGAGCGAGAGGACCATTGGATCAGAGCCTCATCACGTGTATCATGCATTCGAAGGTTTGGAGGTTGAGAGAACCTCTTCTCGACATCAGAAGTCACGAAGTGCTGAAAGATGAGGCACAAAGGGACACGTGGCAGAACCACAAGGTGGGGCCCGCATGGTTGACAGGTGGACATGCATTGCCTAGAGAAAGGAGTCAACACTCCGTTGATTTCTCGCATCTCAGGGATTTGCAGGATAAGAGAACGAGATTTCAACCCTTGAACTCATGAAGTCGCGCAATTGTGAGAAGAGCTAGCATTTAGCCTAGTTACTGATCAGGCGTAGAGAGCGCTGACAAGGAAAGGAGTCATACACATATCAGCATCTTGGGTATTGCAGGATTGGAAAGGAAGATTCGAGAGCTTCGACTCACGAACTCGTGAGATCGCGAGTTGCGACAAGGACTTTGGGTTAGGCCCTTGGTCATAACACTGTGGTCGCTTGGGAAAGGTGGAGCTCATGCCCAGTGTTGTTCGCACAGGTGGAGTTTCTGAAACGACCTATGGATCGGACATTTGTGATTCCAGTAGGGAATCAAAAGAGACGCTTCGGTTCAAGGGAGATAAAGAACGATCCTGTGAGCGGACCTTGACCCGAGGGTTGGGGGGGGTCTACGTCATCAATGGTATCAGAGCGGGATTTCATCTGTATATTTCAGGTGAAGCGAGAAGGAAAAGGAAGACAGAGCGTTGGAGACTCTGTGATGATTATTTGTAGGTAGGCAACAATAAAGAAGATGGTCAGGAGGACTGTACGAAGAAGCTGGAGACACTCAGGATCAGAGTGACAATAGCATATTTTCCAGCAGGGCAGAAAAGAACAACAAGATGGCTACTAAAGGCTATACGAGTCTTGGAAGGAAGGACCCAGAGCTAATGAGTAAAGTTGAATGGGATGAAGAAGTTTCTAAGAAGAATGCGAGAATGGATGAACTTGCATTTGAGATGCAGTAGAACGCCAAGTCGATATGGGTATATGAATGGCCCATGAGGAAGCCGAAAGCAAAATGGCCATTCAAGGAATTGATGGTCAAAAGACAGTGTAGGCAGTTGAGAAGGTGGTTGAGGCATGCTAAAAACCTCAATGGACCAGAAAAAGGGTTTCAGATATGTGAACCAGAGACTGGGAGAAGCCTCAATAGTGAGGATGGATTGGGATTAGTTGAAGATCTCAAGGATTGTCAAGAAGACAGTTAGGAAATTCCCAATTGCCAAGAGGACAAAGAGTTGAGGTCACTGCGGGATCTCACGGACTGTCATGAGGACAGTCGGGGAATTTCACATTGCCAGGAGGGCAATAAGATGAGATTACTATGGGATCTCATGGACTACCAGGAGGGAAACAGACAATTTCCAATTTGCCAGGTGGGCATGGGGACAAAAATGAGGCTATCTGAGAGTCTCATGGACTCAGAGGTGAGTTTGAATCATCCCAAGGAGCTGACAGAGAAGGTGAGCTCAGAGAAGAGTTTGAATCAGCCAGAGTAGCTGATAGAGAAGGAAGATCAGAGAAATCTTCTAATGATTGGGGGAATTGGGATATTCCTACCATTTTCCCAAGTGGAGGCAGAAATCTGTGTTGCTGATGTTGAAGCAGCAATAGCAGAAGCAGGACAACTAGTTGAGACTGTCAAGGAAGCATTGGAGCAGACTTGGGAAGCTACCCAAGCAGAAGAGGATGATGAGCATTCTGAGGAATGGCTCAACACATTTAGCCAGGAAGCTGAAGGGACTGCATCATTGGAGCAAGCAGAAGAAGAAGAAGAAGAGGCAGAAAACATTAGTTTAGCTGATTTGTATGAACAGATTGAAGCCCTAGAGAGAAGGGTGAGAGTGCAGGGCATGCAAATCCAACAGGTGAGGTTGGAAGCAGACGAAGAAGGCATGGGAGATCACAGTGATCTACCCAATTGCAGAAAATTTTTGCAGTTGGGGAGACTACAAAAATAGAGCCAACCACTGGAGCGGATGGTTGAAGTGATCGAGAAGATCAAGAGGCTGATGGTAGAGTCAGTAGAGACTACCAGCAAGGAGAAGCTGGGTAGAAAAGTAGCAGCAGCAGCAGAAGCAACAACAACAACAAGGAGATGGGGCAAGAAGGCTCTAGAAGATTGTTTGGGATCTAGGAGGATTTCAACATCTGAGATGGGAAGCTCATGAGAAGGAGCTCATGGATTTTGCAGCTAAGGAGTATGATGCAAGAGAATCTCTCCACGCCAGCCAACCAGCTACGTCAACGGTTTCAAATCGCATGCTGAAGAGAGGCACAACCATCGTTTTCAAATTGAATTTGAATGTAATAAATGTTGTAGGCTGTTAAGCCATGGGGTCGTGCTATGCGCACAGGCTGTAGAGTAGGTAGGCCTTTAATGATTTGAAGGCTGAGACCTATATCTGATTTGTGGACTAGAGAGCCCATTCAATTCCATTGAATATGGTAGGTGAGTTGGAGGGAAGCACTCTAAGAGCCCCCTCATGTAAAATATCTTGGATGGTATCTCATTTTGAAAAGTCGAGAGAGCAGAAGAGAAAGAGATGAGACTCTGTTAAAGTCTGAGCTCGAGAACACCCTTGTAAACAGGCATTTCCATTAATATAATCCAGAGCAGAATTTCGTGCATGTATTTCTATGTTGAATGAATGCCTTTGTGTTCTATTTATGCTGTAGGTTCGCATTTGCAGGGAGTTGTTTGATTTTCAGGCTTGATAAGTTCTTTATGGTTTCATGCCAGGAGGGTGTGACAGAGTACTGCAGTCTCTAAATACCAGTGCAGAGAAGCACTTCTGAACTATGTGGATCAAGACAAAGACGTGCCAAGCGGGCACAGAGCTGAAATCATCAACTCGAGGAAGACCTGTGAGGTTGTTGAACACCCCAGGAGGTAAGGCTGTGTAGAAGAGACACAGTTGAAGACATAAACTCTGTTGTGAGTTCTGTAAAGCTCTGCCAGGTGGGCATTGAGCTAGTGCAAGGAGTGCACAGAGGAAGAACTCTGTTGTGAGTTCAGAAGAAGACAAAAGCTCTGAGGAGTTCTGTATAACTCTGCCAGGAGGGAATTGAGTCAGTGTGCAGATATGCACAAGGAGAGAACTCTTTGAGTTCTGTAATTAGAAGAAGAATCCACTGAAGGATCTTCGCAAGGTTGTTGAACACCCTAAACACTCAGCAAGAGGTTGCTTGACTAAAAGATAGCTAGGAGGGCATCCAAATTCTCCATCTGAGGGAGAAGGGAAAAGGACTAAGTTCCTTAAGGTTTGAGTCTTAGAGAAGCTCAGAAGAGATAGCAATTTGCGTGCAAGGACTCTGCAGGAGCGCAGAAGTTAGAATCCTTCAAGGATCCAAAAGTGAAGCTCAGGAGGGTTAGTTATTTTAGGGCATAGAGCGTAATTGCAAGGAGTGCAAAAGCCACAGAACTATTTGAAGAGTTTTGGGTTCCCTAAAGCTCAGGAGGGACAACGTTTTTATATGCGTAGGAGAGACTCAAGGTGAAGAGTTCACAGAGGAAGGAAGGAAAAGGTCAAGACCTTTTGTAGTTGGGAATTCTTCCAAGTGTTGGAAGAAAAGCGTCAAAGCTTAGGAGGAGAAACAAATACCATTGGATCAACCAAGAAGATATATGGACCGTTGAAGGTTTCCATGTCCAAGAGGCAGTGCAAGAGGAGCGCACAGGAAGACAAGGTCTGAGCCATCAGATCTTGGTTTAAATACCTGTCAGTCGTTGAATCTGACAGGAGTTGCGAAGGGGTTAATTCTTCGCAAGCAAAGGCGAAAGTCTCGAAGAAGTATTGTATCAGTATATCGGCATTTGGGAGTTCGGGAGTCCGAAGGACGAAAGTCCGGGCACTTGACATTAGAAGTCCTGAAAAGGAGAGATCAGATCTGAGCCGTCCATCTGAGGAGGACAGGTGACAGCGATCGAAGGATCGACGGAAGTGCCGAAGAATTTTGAGTGCAAGCTTCGTGAACTCAGAAGTTCGCAAGGTGAGAGCCCAAAGGTTGGGTTCTCCAAGTCGCGAAGTTGTGAAATCGCGAGGAGTGAGGAAAACCATTGGATCCAGGGAATGGGAGGACCATTGGATCAGAGCCTCATAATGTGTATCGCGCATTCAGAGGTTTGGAGGTTGAGAGAACCTCTTCTCAACATCAGAAGTCATGAAGTGCTGAAAGTTGAGGCACGAAGGGACACGTGGCAGAACCACAAGGTGGGGCCCGCATGGTTGACAGGTGGACACGCGTCGCCTGGAGAAAGGAGTCAAGACTCCGTTGATTTCTCGCATCTTAGGGATTCGTAGGATAAGAGCATGAGAGTTCAACCCTTGAACTCACGAAGTCACGAAGTTGCGAGAAGAGCTAGCGTTTAGCCTAGCTATTGGTCACGCATAGAGAGCACTGACAAGGAAAGGAGTCATACCCATATCATCATCTCGGGTATCACAGGATTGGAAAGGAAGAGTCAAGAGCTTCGACTCACGAACTCGTGAGATCGCGAGTTGCGAAAAGGACTTTGGGTTAGGCCCTTGGTCATAGCGCTGTGGTCGCTTGGGAAAGGTGGAGCTCGCACCTAGTGTTGTTCGCATAGGTGGAGTTTCTGAAAGGACCTGTGGATAGGACATTTGTGATTCTAGTAGGGAATCGAAAGAGCCACTTCGGCTCAAGGGAGATAAAGAACGATCCTGTGAGCGGACCTTGACCCAAGGGTTGGGGGGGGGGGGTCTACGTCATCAAAGACAAATCAACTTAAACAAAAATTTAGTCAAATTTAAATGGATGCCTTCACATAGTTTCCTATTGAAACATCTCAAGGTTTACAACATGATGGAAGTGTGTGGGATGTACATTTTTCCATGAAATTTGAAGACCATTCTACACACAAATTATTTTTATGTATGAAATTTAGTTAATTCAAATATTTTAATGGTTATCCATACTACGAAATCGTAGGAAATGGAGACATGTCTCTAATATTAATGAAAAACCAAATTCCTTCTGCTATTTTTGTCTATTTGATTGAATTCGTAGAGCAAGGGGAATTGGAATTCCAAGAAAGGCCAGCTTCCACACAAGCCCCATTACAAGAAGACACAAAATCATTGCATAAAAAAGACTCACAAGCACAATTTTTATGTGAAGAGGATTCACATTCTCATGTTTTTCCAAGAGAAGAGGTATACCCTTTATCTTTGGTTGAGGAATATATGAAAATCTTGCATTCAAAACATTTAGATTTGGAAGGTGTATGACACAAGACTTTATTGAAAATATTTATAGACACGCCATTTAATTCATGAAGATGTATGTACAAAATATTTCATTTGGGAATTTCTATCTACAAAACCTTTTTCTAAAGAAAATCTCCCTTCTTTGATTCAACAAGATTTATGTGCACATTCGTTACTTAGTGAATATTTACCTAATAGCTTCCTATGCTCTTATAGAGTTGGTGCTCTACATACATATATCAATAATATTTTAAAAAATATGTCAAGAGTATATCAAAAGTCTATATGTGATCAAGTTTAAAGTATGTACAAACTAATGTTTCACTAAGGAATTAAGCAATTAAAGATTATGAGATTCCTTTTATTCAAGAGCGTTGTAAAGTTATTGAGCCTTAAATAACCTTGTATTGGGTTCTTTGTAAAATTAAGACATTATTTTAATGGTCCATAGATTCATATGCATGAAAAGAGTTACATGAAGTGCATTAGTAGTGTGAGTCCATCTTTGTAGTTGAAAACAAATGAGAAACAATGAAAAAAAATGAAAATGTTGTCAAGCGATTTGAGTGAGTGAAGTGTACAATTGAGTCAAAGGAAAGGACATGGTTAAGAATGATTCTTCAAGGAAGGTGATTCTCTCCACATATTGTAATGTAAGTCAATCCTTAGTTGACAAGATCATTTTCTTGTCGACATCAATCAATAACTAGTCGACAAAATTTAGTTCAGTTTTAAACATCTGGTACCAACAAAAAGAGCCTTTGTATAATTGATTTTTAGTTAGTGAGTCATAGTATATTCTTAATTAATTCAAGTCTTGATCATGCAAAGTCTTAGTTGAGTCATAGAGAGTCATCCTTCATGTAAATTTAAATTTTAGACTCTAGTTCATCAAGACCTAAAAGAAGCCATGACTGACAACAACGAAGTGATTGAAGGTAAAGGTTGATAGAGTTTTGACAGAGAGAAGCCAGTGAAATCATCCAAGATTGACCAAGTAGAAGAAATAAGTTTGACTAAGCAGTGAGCATACATGCATTACAACATTGAAGATGAGCATTGATCGGGAAAATTTGGTAGCATTTGACTGAGCACTTGATTAGATCATTTGTGGGGAGTAATGATTATGATATTCTAATTAAAACTACATGAAAAGAGAAGAAGTATGTTAGGGACCTAACCTCCCTAACCCCTCACATAGGTAGAATAATAGATTTCTATGTAATAAAGGCCAATATTAATAATGCCTAGGAAGAAGGAATAATAAGTCAAATGTAAGAAGACCTAATAGAAGCTTTCGCTTCTAGAAGGATATTCCTCTATATTGTTCTTTTGGATAGACATATTTAATACAAATAGGAGTAGAGGGTATGAGAAGTTTTGTCTTGGATATTATTTTAATAGAGCTCTTCTCTACTGGAGGTTTCCCCCTCAAAGAGGCAAGTGAACATTGTTATCATTAATCAAGGTGCTCTCTATGGTGTTATTTTGGTATTATTCTGGTATTGTTCTGGTTATATCATTGTTGTTCTACCATTTCTAGTTGAAATATTTATGTTTTTCATACTATTTTATATTTGGAATACTACAAGTGGTATTAGAACACTTTCCTTGGTAGAAAATTGTGGGTTATTTTTTTTTCAGGATAGATACGTATTCCAACATCTTAAATCTATAGAGATCTATTGTTACATGCATAAACCTATGGTTGGGGAGTCATACACACAGGAAATACAAGTGGTACTTAAGTGCACATCTGTTGGCCACCCTTGTAACCCTTGTTGGTACCCGTTCGAGTGGTAGTGCATCAAACAACACATGTATACGGATTGACCTAGATAAACTGATCGGATGCCTGACTGTTATAGTGCCACCAAGAAAAACACTTAGGAAGATACTTTCTAGTACTTGGGTAGTTGAGTAGTACAACTAAGGGCATAGTCTAGCATCCTTCGTTGGTGCCCTGATATATTGGACCGACTACTATTGTTCGATCATGCACGTATATCCGAGAGACATGGCATAGGGAAAACCCTTGTCTATAGATACACTACATACCCTAACCCTTGGGATGGAAACAAAAACAGAATAGACAATATATATTTATGTGCAATTGTGCCTCCTTCATTCAGGTTGCAAAATTACTACACAATTCTTCCTGTTAAGAATTTGGGCATTTCAACACTGCAGTATTCTTCAGATCGAAGTATAACCTGGCATGAGTAAAAAAAAAGTCTGGATAATTTTGGCACCATTATTTGATCCCTATCCAGTTGGATTCCTCTCTTCACCCTTATCATAGTCATACCTATCATTTTTTAGCAATTGTTTTCCCATGGACCTGACCCCCTTATGACACCCTTATTTGGGCCTTACCCCTTTGGATTCCCCTCATCGCCCCGATCATCATGATACACTTCACCCATAACCCATTTTCTATGTGGTCCCACCCATCCCTTTTTCATTTTCCCTTTTCATCATGCCCCACACCCGTAGCCAAGACTTGGAATCTCACTTCAATTCCTTGTACTCTAATTTCATAGAGACCCAACATAAAGTACAAAAACTCAGTGCCAATTTTTCCACCATCAATAAAATCATGCATTCCCCCCTAGATACCATTTTTTCCACCATCAATTAAAACCTACATTCCTCCATAGACGCAAAAAATGGAAAGCATAAAATAGGACCTCGCTACCCATATTGCATCATTCACTACCATGATATGTGCCAAGTTTAATATCCTTACATATCTTCCATCCTTCGACCCACCTTTTAACTCTGAAGATGGAACTTCCTCCAATTCCCCAAATTTTCAACCCCATCACTTTCATCGTGACCCACACCGTCTATGTGTGGATGTGAACAAATTTGATGGCTCGGATCCCACTAGATGGGTAACTCAAATGAAATATTGTTTCTCTTTGTATGGAATTACAGATGAGTTGGCCAAACTCTGGTATGGTGTTCTCCATCTATATCAAGAACATTGGCAATGGTGGCAATGGATAAAAATTGTCTGCCAAGGGTATGTGGCTTGGACACAATTTTTGGCATATCTTTATGAACGCTTTGACACTGAAACCAACCATTTAGGTCATTTGGAAAAGTTGAAACAATCTGGCACAGTGGAAGACTTTATCATTGTTTTTTAGCGATTGTATTTCCATACAGAGGGCATGTCTGATGCTTTTTTTTTAGAATGTTTTATTAGTGGCCTCAAGGATTAGATTCATGCCCATGTCCTCATGGCTCTACCTCAGAGTTGGGTGGAAGCTACTAAAATATATAAGGAATCACAACATGTTGTCTCTTCTCAAACCCAAAAACCCTCCTTTATTCCTCACCCTAAACCAATAACTCCCACTGCTCCTTCCACTCCACTAAAGATCCAAAAATTGACCAGGGTAGAAATGGTTGAATGCCAACTCAAATGCCTTTGTTATAATTGTGATGACAAATATTTTCCTGGGAACAAGTGTGAGGAACAAAATATTTTATGGTGATGTCCGAGGATGTTTAAAAAAATGATGTCGAAGCCCCCCCTGTGGTCGAGTCACATAAACCCACTGACATGACCCCACCCTCCGACCCTCTGGAATTTCAACCGATCATTTCCATAAATTCTCTCACTGGGTTCTCTGCTCCGTAAACCCTCAAGCTAATTGGTTACATTAAGCATCGGAAGGTCATCATCCCTTTTGATAGTGGAAGCACCCATAATTTTATTCATCACCACATTGCCCAAGAAACTAATTGTTATATCTATGCAAACAATAATTTTCAAATCATGATTGACAATGCCAGGTCCATGAAATGTGGGGGGCATTGTGAAAATGTGTGTCTCCAAATTGGTCAGTACCACATGAAATCTCATATGTTTTCTATCGACATGGGCGGTTGTGACATTATGTTGGGTGAAAAATGGCTAAGGACTCTAGGTCCCATTCTCATGTATTTTAAGGAATTAACCATGCAATTCAACCAGGAGGGCCAAAAATATGCTTTCCAAGGCATCATCGTCAGTTCCCCAGAGATCATCAGTTCCCATCGCATGGAAAATATCCTCAAAAAAGGTTATTCTGGCATTATTGCATAACTCCATGCCAGTCACGCCATTGAGACACCCTCTATGTTGTAGACCTCCAATCCATCATCTCCAAACATCAAGTTGTTTTTTCCACTCCCTAGGGAATTCCTCCTTCCCATGGTGTTCATGATCATTCCATTCCCCTTGTCCCTGACATCCTTCCTCCCAATGTTCATCCCTATCATCATCCATTTTCCTAGAAAAATGAAATTGAGAAAATTGTTCAAGAATTTCTCACCGCAGGTGTTATCCTTCCTAGTACAAGCCCCTACTCTTCTCCTATGGTCATGGTCCTTAATAAATAAGGATCTTGGCACATGTGTCTTGACTTCCACACCCTAAAAAAACTTGAAAATGTGTTGACTTGCATAGAATAGATATAGCTAAACAATGATACACACATTTGCAGAGAGAATTGGAAAAAGAAGAAGAAGAGAAAGAATGGAAAGAATTCTCATTAACCGTTGTGAATAATGAATAATTTACACATGATATACTATTTATAACTCAATGAGTTCGACTTGAGGTGAACCAAGTCACCATATTGGTGGTATAGAGTGATCTGGACACACACTAGCAGTTACGGGAGTGAACTGCCACCTATTCTAGTCTCTTAGGCAGTTACGAGAGTGAACTGCCACCTAGTTGAGTTAACTAGTCAACTAGTCTTCAGTTAACTGACTAAACAGAAAGTAGTGAGGAGTTAAATCAAGGAATCAAGGCTAATTCTCCACTCTGGTGATGATACCAAGGCAAGGTCTAATTATCATGGTGATGATCCCAATGTTGCATGGTGATGATCCCAATGCAACATCTAAACTCAACTCAACTAGTCAAACTGAAGTGTGAACTGAAAGAGAATATTATCCAGGTGGAATATTCTCTCCTAAAATATAGGAGACTGTATAATGACTAATTATGACTAATAAACAAATAAAAACCTTAGGAAAAAGAAATCTTAGGTGTGTGTGAAGTAACTCCAACACCCCCCCTGAACATCACTATGGTGAAAATAAAGATTGGGTCCCGACAATGAGGCCATGTTAGGTACCCAAGTACAAAATATACACTGAAAATAAAGTGAGNCCCCCCTCAAGGTACAATGTATGTAAAAAGAAGAACTACAGTTGCTAGGCAACTGTGTCCTTCACTCCAAGACGACCTCGCAGAGAATGAAATTTATGCTCAGTGAAGGTCTTGGTGAAAATGTATGTCATCTATTCTGCTGAAGGACAGAACTATAAGTCGATGATCCCCTCATGTATTAAGCCCCAGATGTAGTGCATTTGGATCTCGATGTGCTTCATCCACTGCCTCTGAACTGGATCTCTGCAGAACTTCAGAGTGCTTTGGTTGTCACACCATATGATGATCGGTCAACGAAATTGAATGCCCAACTCAGTGAGAAAATGTTTTAGCCACATAGCCTGAATGGTTATGTTAACTACCCCTCTGTACTCTGCCTCGGCTGAAGATAGAGAAATGGCAGCTTGCTTCTTTCTCAACCAACAGATAGGCCCGGAACCAAGACTGAGTGAGTAACCAGATGTGGACTTGCGATCAATGCTATCACTAGCCTAGTTGGAATCAGTAAACGCAATGAGATCTAATGTAGAGTCTATTGCATAATCAATCCCAAAGGTGATGGTACCATATACGTATCAAAGGATACGCTTTGAAGCTTTCCAATGTAGCTCATGTGGCTCCTGTATGAACCTGGAAAATGCGCCAACTGCATATGAGAGGTCTGGTCTGGAGTATGTGAGATACAACAAGCTCCCCACTAGCTGTATGTACAGTGTGCTATCAACCAGTGGAGTCTCCCCACAATCCTCAAGTTTGAATCCTGATAGGAAAGGAGTCGGAGAAGACTTGCAGTCTGTCATGTGAAATATCTCAAGGAGATCTCGTGAATACTTGGCTTGAGACAATTTGATGCCTGATGCATCCTGACTGATCTCAAGTCCAAGGAAGAAGTGTAGCGGACCCATGTCTATCATCAAAAACCTGTCATGAAGAATCCTATTGACTACAGTTATCACTGAAGTCGAGCAACCGGTGATCAACAAATCATCGACATACAGAACTAAAAGTAGAAGTGAATCTGCCATCCTGAGCATGTATACATTCAGGTCTGATTTACAATGTACAAAGTTCTGTGACAACAGGTAGGAGTCCATTTTGGCATACCATGCCCTCGGAGCCTGCTTGAAGCCATAAAGTGACTTCTTTAGTCGACAGACCAAAGATGAGTCCTGCATAAATCCATGGGGTTGTTCCATGTAGATCTCCTCAGAGAGATCACTGTGAAGAAATGCATTCTTCACGTCCATCTGATGGACTTACCATCCCTTGGTTTCCGTAATGGCAAGTGACAATCATATGGAATCCATATTCTCTATTGGAGTGAAGGTCTCATCATAGTCAATACCATGAACCTGCTGAAAGTCTTTGATGAAAAGCCTGACTTTGTATCTACTAATATGTCCATCCACTGTGCTCTTGGTCATGTAGACCCATATGCATATGACAAGTTTCCTCCCAAAAGGAAGGGGAACTAGATCCCAAGTCTGGTTCTCAAGGAGGGAGTTTTACTCCTCCTGCATGGTGGATTCCCAAAAGGGATTTCTAGCAGCCTCGCCATAAGGCTGTGGATTTGAAGACTGAACCAAGAAAAAATGCCTAGAAGGCAATGGTTCGATGGTAGTGAGTGTAATAGGAGGCTCCTCGAAATCAGATTGATTCCTCCTAGTATCAGTTGGATCACCAACGAGATCCCCTACATCCTGAAGAGTAGTTTGTGCCCACTTGGGCCTCTGCTCTGGCTCTGCAACTACATCTAGATGCTCTGACTCTGCATCTGACTGTACTGACTCTAAATATGAATCTGAATCCTGTGATTCATCTGAATCAGAACTCTTATCTGAAGAAGAGTCGGCATGTACATGCTCATCATCTCGAACAGGTGGAAGAGTGAAGGTGTTTGCATGTGGTTGTTGAGGTACATGCGAGACACTTTCCTTGAATTGGACACTACGCTCAATGATGAGCTGGTCCGAGGAAATATCAATAATAAGATATCCCTTCACACCGTTGGGGTATCCAAAAAAAATGCACTTAGTGCTCTGTGGATCAAGTGCCTTCCTCTTTTCAGAGGGAATGCGAGCCCATGCACGAGAACCAAAAATGTGAAAGTGGGTCACTTCTGGTTTGAGGATGCTCCAAGCCTTGTAGGGGGTATTATCCTTGACAGATCTATGGGGAGATGTGTTTTTGATGTATGTTGCACAGTTAAGTTATTCGGCCCATAGTCGATGTGGCAGTGACTTTTCATGCAACATGCAAGATGCCATCTCCTTTAGAGATCGGTTTTTCTGCTCAACAACTCCATTTTTCTACGAAGTGTAGGGAACTGTATGCTGCAACTGAATCCTTGCCTCATGGAAAAGATTGTGGGTATCATGATTCACATACTCTCCCCCGTTATCAGTTCGGAGGACTTTGATCTTCTTTCCGAACTGTGTCTCAACCAAAGCTTTGAAATCTTTGAGGTGTTGAAAGACCTTGGATTTTTTCCTGAGAAAGTAGATCCAAGTAAAACGTGAGAAATCATCAACAAAAATGAGAACAAACCTCACTTTGTTGATGGATGGATGCGGAAAAGGACCCATAAGGTCACTATGGATCAGATCTAAATGTGCAGAAGCTCGCTGAGACTTTCCTTTGTTAAATTTCTCTTGAGGGTGTTTTCCGAGAACACATTCCTCACATACTCCCTTGGAGAAATGGATTTCTGGTAGATCATCAACTAATCTATGCTTTATAAGTTGTTGCATGTATCTGAAATTCAAATTTACAAACCTTTCATGCCATATCCTACTACTTTCATCAGCATGAGTAAGCAGTAAAGCAAAATCAGGTTCAATGAATTCAGAAAATGTATACAATCTAGACTGATGATTTACCTTACCAATAGCAACCCTAGAGTTGGTTTTCATGTCGTATATGTCCACGACATTTTGTGTGAATATGAATTTCTTTCCGATGCTGGAATTTTTCATCTAATACACAGAGAGAAGGTTGACATAAAGCTTGGGAACATGCAACATGTTCTCAAAGCTTCCATTGGTGAGTTCAATCCTTCCTTTGCCAGTGACTTCAACAGAAGAGTTGTCCCCCATCAGAATAAGAGGACATTTGCATGAATCCAAAGAAGAATAGATTGCTTCTGAGGCATCCATGTGATGTGATGCTCCCGAATCTACGATCCAAGCATCGGGAGAGGAGTTGATGGCAATCAACGCATGGCTAGAATTGCCTTTCTTGGAATTCAAATCTTCTGGCTTCTTCTTCTTTGCACCCTTGGGGATGTGATCTCCAAGGTTGTTTTGTTGAAGTATCTGAGACATCAGATCTATTTTCTTTTGCATGCATGCAGATTCTGAATGGAATCCTTTGTGGCAGTACGTGCATTTCTCTCCTTTCCTTCCCTTTTCTCCTTTGGATCCGGAGGCATCAGTGAAGGGTTTTGTGTACCCTTCCTTATTCATATGTGCATGATATTTCCACTTATATTTATCTTTATATTTCTGATATTTTTGGCTGCCATCATGCACAGTGAGTGCATGCACCCTTGGGCCTTTGATTGCACCCATGTTGATGAACTTGGTTTGCTCTTGTGTCAAGGATTTGATAAAGTCCTCAAGAGAAGGCATCTTCTAGGTGGCTCCAGAGGTGAATATGACAGTATGGAATGTGGATATGAATACAAAGAATTCAGGTCCAATATTGGAGAGAATGGTGAGAACCATTTGTTTCTCCTCCTTCAATTTATCAACCCCGCAAGCTTTGAGTTGCGATAGTAAATCCTTGAATTTTGTAAAGAAATCTTGGATATTCTCAAAGATTTTTGGATCCAATGTGAGAAGATCCACCTCCATCATGTGTCCCCTCATATCATCCTATTTTCCAAATATCCCTTCCAATATGGTCCAGGCTTCATTGGGAGTCTTATAGGAAGATATATGAAAAAGGAGATCGGGAGAAATAAGACTGCAAATTGTTGCGAGTGCCTCATCCATGCGATTTAAGTACTTGGATTTTTCTATAGATGATGTCAGTTCTGTATCTGTATTCATGGTTAACCTATACAACCCTCTGGATTGGAGATGTATGGCTATTTTCTCCTTCCATGCAAAATAGTTGTAAGGTGTAAGAATGAATTCTTTTTGGAATTCCATCTTTCCGTTGTCTTCAATCTTTTGTACCTGTAAAAAAATTTGGTGTAGCTTTTGCTTAGCATTCCATCGGATTTGATACCATGTAAATGTGTTTACCTACATAGAATATATCTAGCTAAACAATGATACACACATTTGTAGAGAGAATTGGAAAAAGAAGAAGAAGGAGAGAAAGAATGGAAAGAATTCTCATTAACCATTGTGAATAATGAATAATTTACACATGATATACTCTGTATAACTCAATGATTTCGACTTGAGGTGAACCAAGTCACCATAGTGGTGTTCTATAGTGATCTAGACACACACCAGTAGTTACGAGAGTGAATTTCCACCTATTCCGGTCTCTTAGGTAGTTACGGGAGTGAACTGCCACCTAGTTGAGTTAACTAGTCAACTAGTCTTTAGTGAACTGACTGAACATAAAGTAGTGAGGATTTAACTCAAGGAATCAAGACTAATGCACCACTCTGGTGATGATACCAAGGCAAGGTCTAATTATCATGGTGACGATCCCAATTTTTCATGGTGATGATCCCAATGCAACATCTAAACTCAACTCAACTAGTCAAACTGAAGTGTGAACTGAAAGAGAATATTCTCCAGGTGGAATATTCTCTCCTAAAATATAGGAGACTGGATAATGACTAATTATGATTAATAAAATAAAAAAAAAAACTTAGGAAAAATAAATCCTAGGTGTGTGTGAATTAACTCCAACAAAACTCACCATCAAAGAAAAATTTCCCATTCGTATCATTGATGACCTCTTGGATGAATTTAGTGGTGCCCATTTCTTTACTAAACTTGATCTTCATTATGGCTACCACGAAATACGTATGAATGAGGCAAACATTCCTAATAATTCATTTTGAACTCATGAGGGCCACTATGATTTTTTTTTCATGCCCTTTGGCTTGTGTAATTCTCCCTCCACTTTCCAAAGCCTCGTGAATCATGTCTTCCATTATTTTCTCCATCATTTTGTTTTAGTTTTCTTTGATGATATTCTCATCTATAGTAAACCCTAGATAACCCATATTGCTAATTTGGATTGAGTTGTACATCTACTCTCTCAGCACCAACTTTTCCTCAAATAATCTAATTGTTCTTTTGGCACCTCGGAAGTCGAGTACTTGGGTCATATTGTTGGAAAGGTAGGTGTCAGGGTGGATCCTAAGAATATTTAAGCTATGCAGGATTGGCCTTGCAAAAAGACTCTCAAAATCTTGCGTGGATTTATGGGTTTAACACGCTATTATCGCAAGTTTGTTAAGAATTATGGAAATATTGTGGCACCTCTCACTACTGATCAAGCCTTTCAAACCTTGAAGGAAACCACATGCACCACTCTAGTCCTGACCCTTACTGATTTCACAAATGCCTTTGTCCTGGAATGTGATTCTTCTGAGAGAGGAATTTGAGCAGTCCTTATGCAGGAGGGTCAGCCTTTGGCCTTTACCAACAAACAATTGTTAGAGAGAAATTTGGTTCAATCAATCTATGAAAATGAAATGTTGGCTATTCTGCATGTAGTGGATCTTTGGCACACTTATCTATTGGGGCAACGCTTCCAAATTAAGACAAATAATCAAAGCCTCAAGTATTTTTTGGAAAAATGCCCTTCCTCCTCGGAGCAACAAAAATGGGTGACTAATCTCTTTGGATATGATTATGAGATCATTTACAAGAAAGGAAATGACAATGTGGTTGTTGATGCACTTTCTCAAAAATATGAAGGTGAAGGGTCCCTTTTTTCCCTCTCCTTCATTGTACCATATTGGGTCCAAGCTATTCGCCAGGAATGGCTACAAGATCCCAAAATTTCTCATCTAATCCAACGATTGCAAGTCAATTCTCAAGTTTCCCTAGGGTACTCTTGGCACAATGATGAGCTTCGCTACAAAGGACATTTGTTTTTAAGTAAACAATCACAACTTGAATCCATGGTACTTTCTGAGCTTCATGCTACACCCACAACTGGGCACTCCAGGTTTACCAAAAACCTATGATCATGTCAAGCATTCTTTTTTCTGGGATGGCATGAAACAGGACATTCACAATTTTGTGGAGAAATGTGACGTTTGTCAACTCCACAAGGGATAAATTGTCAAAACTCTTGGCAAACTACAACCTCTTTCGATTCCACCTGCTATTTGGAGATATATCTCTATGGATTTTATTGTGGGCTTACCTAAATCGGGAAATAAATTAGTCATCATGGTGGTCGTTGATCATATTTCCAAGTATGCTCATTTATGTTCTCTTCAACACCCATTTACCGCCTCCATTGTGGCTCAAATTTTCATGGATAAGGTCTTCAAGCTTCATGGCATGCCTCATTCTATTATTTATAATTGAGACCCCACTTTCACCAACAATTTTTGGAAAGAATTGTTCATGCTACAGGGCACCCAATTGAATCTTAGCACAACTTATCATCCCCAGACTGATGGTCAAACTAAAGTTGTCAACAAGTGTTTGGAAACATATTTGAGTTAATTTTCATTAGAAAGGAAAAATCAGTGGGCTAAATGGTTACCACTAGTTGAATGGTGGTACAACACTTATTACCATATAGATACCCACCTGACTCTTTTTGAAGCGGTTTATGGAAAAAATCCACCTTCAGTTATCTCATACCTGTCAAGTGGCTCGAAGGTCCAAGCGGTTGACCAAACTCTTACAGTTCAAGAGGATATTATTCGTACCCTCAAAGAGAATTTGGTCATGGCCCAGAACCACATGAAGAAATAGCCATATCAAGGTCACTCTGAACATCAATTTGTTGAAGGAGACCAAGTGTTTCTTCGACTGCAACCTTATAAGAAAACTTCCCTCAAGGCCAACCATTGTCAGAAAATGGCACCCAAATTTTATATTCCTTATACCATTCTCAAGCGTGTGGGAGAAGTGGTCTATCAGTTAGATTTCCCCAGTCATTCTAAGATCCATCCAATTTTTCACGTCTCCTGCTTAAAGTGGGTGATTGGAACTAAGTGCCAAACTCAAACTAGCCTTCCCGAGTTGGATGAAGAAAGTTCCATCTGGTTGTATCCATAAGCAGTTTTGGACCAGCATGAGCATCGTTTGCATCAAAGCACCATCAATGAAGTATTAGTCCAGTGGAAAGATACCACTCTAACAGTTGTCGCTTGGGAACCAGCAACCATTCTGCAACAATTTCATCATCTCAAGCCTTGAGGACAAGGTTATTTTTACGGGGAAGGACATGTTAGGGACCTAACCTCCATAACCCCTCATGTAGGTAGAATAATATTTTCCATGTAATAAAGGCCAATATTAATAAGGCCTAGCAATAAGGAAGAATAATTCAAATGTAAGAAGGCCTAATATAAGCTTTTGCTTCTAGAAGGATCTTCCTTTAGATTATTCTTTTGGATAGACATATTTCTTATAAATATAAGTAGAGGGTATGAGAATTTTTGTATTGGATATTATTGTAATATATCTCTTCTCTGGTGAAGGTTTCCCCCTCGAAGAGGCAAGTGAACATTGCTATCATTAATCAAGGTGCTCTTTCTGGTGTTATTATGGTATTATTCTGGTATTGTTTTGGTTATATCATTGTTATTTTTCCATTTCTAGCTGAAATATTTATGTTCTGCATACTATTTTATATTTGGAATACTACAAAGTCATTCAATAAAGAGGCATTAGATTGACACACACACAAATAGATTAAAGGAAAATATGATGACACAAGAATGATTAAACTGATTTTCCCCCTGGTACAAGAGTTACAGAATAGTTCCCTAGGTTATGACCTTAGAAGTTAGAAAGCGGAGAAAGGGTAGGTTGGACAAAGAATGTAACCCCACTATAGCGTGTTGTGTAGGGTGCATATGAGCACATGATGGTCCAATCACCACTCTAGAGGAACCATGGTGTAACAAGGGAGTCAAGAGGACCATTGTTCGGTGGGGTAGTTGAGTGCTCGAGACTCATTGACTGCAATGGAACCTACTAGATTGAAGATGGAGGATAAAGAGTAACAAGTCATAGTAGAACCCCGTATATGTGTATCTTCATATATAAATAGTGGTTGTTGCGACTGATTTACCAATCCAGACCAGTGTGCATGGTTGATGTATAGTAAGGATATTTATGTAGGATTAGAGACCTGGGACATTGTTGCACATTTGCTTCGAGATGAAGCAAGGATTTGAGGGTTGGGGAGATGTTGAAAGGCCTTTTAGGCCCTTGTAATAGTCATCATACATTAGACACTATCATAGGAGAATATATGTATATATGTAATAAAGTAATTAAATTCAAGTAAAGGATAAATGTATAAACATAACTTAATGAATTATTAGTTGGAGCGGGTATAACCACTCCAACCATCTCTCTATTTTATAAATACCCATGAATATGGAATAATAACTCAATTGGTTAACCTTCCCACAAATATCTCTCACTTGAGTATCATGTGTGTTCTTGATGTTCTTGCTATGTTTTAGTCTCTTATTGAATGCATGCATATTATCCCCTAGAATACAACAAGGCATCTCACATCACTTCCTCAAAATGAATGAAAGGCTCACAAATGGAAGTAGATAATGCAATACAGTTAACATATCTCCTAGGAGGTATGCTTTCCCTCATTAAAAATATAGGCACTCCTGCATGCTCTTTTGTATCTTGAGATGTATGAATATAAAATATTTCCTTTCTGCAAAATAAAGTAAAGTAGAGAGTAAGGATGTATCCTTTCTTAAGCTCTCCTTTCCCACACTTGGATATAAATATTATCTTACCTATGAATAATATTCTATAAAAACAACCTCCTCGCTCCCTTCAATCACTAAATGATATGCTTGTGATCTAGAGGATCATACATCCTCATCAAACTTCACATATCATCTCATCATGGTCTTCTGCTATGTTGAAATGTATATGATGCAATATTTAGAAGTCTCACTACATCCAACAAAAAAATACACTATCATAATGTCTCGAACCTCCAATCTACTAGGGGATTTACCAGCTATGAATATGAAGGAACATAATACTAGACCATTGTCAACCTGCCAAACTCCAACATCCTTCATATCAACTTCAAGTGCCAAAATCTTTAGACACCACATCATGAAATATTTAGGACTTCCTCCAAAGATGATCACATTTCCATACAATAGTAAGACAAATGGTTAGAGCTATTAAAATCACAAAGATACAAATTTGCACAAATTTTATCCATCTTGAAATACCAAACTTGTGGTTCAAACAACAACCTACATAGGGATTCCAACAAATTGTAAACATGGGTATCTTGCCCATGCACCTCAAAACCTTCGGAAACTAAATCAAAGTCCTCAATAGGGCCAAGTCCCTTTTTTCAACAGAGTCTTATGGTATCGAGAGAAATAATCTTATCAATGTAAACTCTCTCTTTCTAAGAGAATCCAACAATCATGTCTTATTACTCTTCAATACTCCCATAAAACAAGGATGATTTTAAGGATGAAGATTTATATTAAAATGTAGAAACATGGGCTAATATTACTAGTCCCTAATATGCAAAATGTAAAATGTTTGGCGATAGTTTTTTAAAAATATTCAAATTTATAAGGATTTAATATAGATTATATAAAATTTTGGTGATTTTTGAGGTAAAATAATTTTATTCTCTGGAATTTGGGCGAATCGTTTTTGGAAAAAATAGAAATTGGTGAATCTTTTTTGGGAAAAACCATGGAAAATTATCTCATTTGTGAAATTTAGCCCCTAAAATCATCTATTCCATAAAATGATAATTCCACATTATGTTTTGAACCTATATCCATTTCATTATGCCATACATTCTTTGCACATTCCTCCCCAAAAATAGAAGGCTCACCTAGATTCCTACTAGCATGTACAAGTTCAAAATCCTTTGTCCAAAATCCTCATACTTTCTAGACTACAATCATTGATAGTGCATTTCTATCATTCAAATGCAACTCTATATTGAAAATATTTCATACAAGAAATTGAAAGAAGAGTTTTTTTCAAACTAGGAATAAAAAAAAAAAAAACAGCATTCAACTCAAGATCATAATTTGGTGACATCTGGAAGGAAATGGAGCTCGATCCTTTCACAAGATAAGTAACATCACCCAAATCCAGACTCATTCCTCCATCTTTTTTCTGAAGCCTACTGAAGATTTTCCTTTCATAATTTATATGTCTCAATGCCCCATTGTCTACATACCACCCAACACTTGGCTAAGGAAATTTTTAAGGATCCATAGTTATATTAAAGTGTAGAAACCTTGGCGAATCTTACTAATTATTAAAATACCAACCATAAAATGTTTGGTAATATATTTTTTTTTTAAATTCAAATTAACAATTTATATAATTTATAGAGAATTTTGATGATTTTTAAGTAAAATAATTTTATCCTATAGAATTTGGGTGAATATTTTGGAAGAAAATGGATACTAGTAAATCATTTTTGGAACAAAAAATGGAAAATTATCCAAATGGTGAAATTTAAAATTTTCACTATACTTGACATAGTGTTGGAAGATAAACAAGGGACTAAGGAGAATATGGTCTCAATAT
>ML805567.1:68126-106112 GCA_009831015.1 Picea engelmannii
AGATTGAGCTCGGATTTGGTGTCAAATCGACTTGGGAGCCGATCCATTAGTGGTTGGGAGGCCGACCAGTTTCATAAATGCGCCGTTTGGCAGGCGCGCGGGTTTTTCACCCCACAACCGCGCATATGCGCTCCAGGTACGAAGATGTTACGCGCGTGCGCGCGCGCGCCCAGTGGGTGCGAAGCGCCTTGTAATTTTTTGGTCATTTTGTATAGTTTTGACCCTTTTGTTGTGTTGTGTAATTAAGCTTGTGCCATGAATGACTGTTTTTCTGTGCTGACGATGCGGAGTTCTTGTCGCCCTGTGCGGACGAAATTTCAGTGATAACACCAAGCATCTAATCATAAGGATTATTTGATGTAGTGTGCACACACTACCCATCTATCCCAAGGCTAGGAAACACCTCCAACCACACAGGTTGTCCCTCCATCTTGAAAATTTGGGAAACTCTCTAGCCCCAAAGGTTCAACATCTGCTAACCTTGTGTGAGGTCATGTTGATTGGTGCCATAGTCAGTAACATGTCCATGAATGAATAATCGTTTCTACTACCACACTCTGATGTTTTTTCCCTGGAATAAAATTTGTAACTCATCACTCCCTCTTACTAGGGAATTCCTTCTGGACCACACTAATCTTGTCCCTGAAGTACACAAACTTCACTCTTCATTTAGGCTTGGTTAAAATGCCTGCTATCTGATCATCTGTAGTGACATGCTAGAGATTCACTACTCCCTTCTGCACCATATCTCTGATGTAATGGTACAAGACCTCAACATGCTTGGAGTTTTCATGAAACATTGGGTTCTCTAACAACTTCACACAACTTTGGTTGTCACACCAGATACAATTCACCTCTAACTCGAGATCAAAAAATCCTCCAAGAAACTTTCAAAGCCACATTGCTTCGCTGCTAGCTTAACACATTGCTATATACTCTGCCTCAGTCATATTGAGCACCACACTAGTCTAATTTCTGCTAAACAATGAGATCATAGTTCATAGTTGATCCCAAACTGAAGCAACATCCAGATGTACTCTTTTGGTCAATAACATTATCGGCCCAATATGAATCAATAAATCCTTGCAGGATTATCTTACAATTTGAAACATATATGATTCCATAGTCAATTGTACCTTTCAGGTACCTCAACACATTTTTTTCTACAATTAAGTGAACACCTCTAGGTTCGACCATATATTTACTCAATGTGTTCACCGCAAAACATATATCTCACCTTGTGCTTGTTAAGTACATCAACGAACCAATAATATGTCTATACATGGTGGCATCCACTATCTCTGAAGATGTGTCATTCAATAACTTCATATTTGTCACCATCAGTGTAGGCATGGATTTACAATCCATCATACCAAATATCTTAAAAATATCTACAGTATATTTTCCTTGGTTAAGGAAAACCTCACTCGGTCTCTTCCATACCTCTAGACCTAAGAAATAATGCATCATACCCAGGTCTTTCATCTCGAACTCTGTAGAAATCTTCCTCTTACTCTCAGTGATGAGATTCTCATTTCTTGTTAGAAATATCCCATCCACATATAATATTTATATCACTGTTCCACCATCCACAACCTTGTAGTAAAGGTTGGAATATGATTTACTCTTCGTAATTCCTAATCTCTTCAAGAAACTTTCAATTCTAACGTACCATGCCCTAGGTGCTTGATTTAATCCATACAAGGATTTCTTGGATTTTCACACATGTGTCTCACTATCATGTGTCTTGAAACCTTGTGGCTGATCCACATACACTTCCTCTTATATTACACCATTTACAAAATTTGTCTTCACGTGCATCTAGTGTACCTTCCACTTCATTACTACAACTATCACAAGTATATCTCTAAGTGAAGTGTATCTCTCCATGGGAGAAAATGTATCCTCATAATATATTCCTTCTTTCTAGGAGAAATCAATGCCACAAACCTTGTCTTTTACTTCTCAACATTTCCATTTTTTGAATTCTTTGTCTTGTAAATCCACTTGGAACTCACCATTGTCTTCTCTTTTGGTCTTGGAACCACATCCCAAATATCATTCTTTACAATGGACCGGTACTCTTCAATCATGGCATACTTCCATTCTTTCTTCTCTGTAGCTTCTTTATAACAGGTAGGCTCAACATCAATAATGTCACTTAGTAATGCCACATAACTAGAGTATGTTCGTGGTCTCTTTCTTTATCTGAAATATCCATATGGAGCACCATACTTCTCTACATCTTGAATAATTTCTCGAGCACAAGTTGGTCTTCTCTTATTAGTATTCATCTCTGGATATGAATCTACATGTCTTTGTGGTTCTTCCATATCATAATATTCTAGTACAACATCATCGCCTGCATATATATATGAAACTCTAGGAGCTTCGGGTTCCTCATCATGGACTTCATCTGATTGATTATTTCTTAATGTACTGAAATTTTCATCCTCATCAAAGGTGAAATCTTTTCTAATCTCAATCTTCCAGTGACCTAGGATGTAGACTCTATATTCCTTCGATGTCTCACTATATCCAACAAATATACCCTTCTTTCCTGAAGAGTCCAACTTCGATCTCTTATCCTTGGGAACATGCACATTTATTGGAAATCCAAATATCCTTAGGTGGTTGACCTTTGTCTTTTCACCTGTAAACATTTATTATGGTGTCTTGTTCCCAAGTACACAATGGAGACTTATGTTTTGCACATATACAATGGTCCTAGAAGATTCTTCCCACATATGCATCAGTAAGTCTTGATCAAGAATCATGTTCTTTACTTCTTCCATGATTGTCTAGTTCTTTCTTTCTTCCACACCATTCTATTGAGGATTGTAGGTGTTGTCGCAAGAGTTGGTTCTAGGCTGTAATAGAGCCAAGCCTTAGCACATTTTAAATGAAAAAAAAAACAATTATCACTCAGACTTGACTTGGGTTGCATGCAAGTAAATTCTAAGATAACCACGAACAACTTTTGATTAGAAGTTGCCCCTTCCAACCTGAGAGGGATCTCTCGAATATATGTCACAATAGGATATCCAATAAGCTTAACAGCGGGCAGATCTGTGGGTAACAGAAAGTTTTGAGTTTTTTAGGGTTGATGGGTTGGACCGGGAGGTAGTCCATTAGGCATGGATTCAAATGATCAAGCAAATAATAAGAGTGTTTCAGAAATGGAAATCCATGGAGCAGAGGCGAGATAGAATTTGATTACAAAGAGAAGGATTTATAAAAGTATGGTAGTAGAATAAAGAGAAAAACATATCAATACACAAGGAGCACTTAGTGATGAGTGAATTCCAAGAATAAATTAGTGGAAAGAGATGGTTGGGACAGAGCATCTAGAAAAGGATGAATTTTGAACCTTGATCTCTGCAAGAAACAATATATAACTAGTCTGCAACAAAGCATCTAACAAAGGATGAATTCTATTACAAAACAGTTACAAATCAAGAAGAAAAGATAGATGGAGTGATATTGAAACTAAGAAAATGGACAAACTCTACAAGAAACATCACAAGAATCGTTGATATGGATAAAACATGCCTCTGCAATCTTTTATTATCTTTTATTAAACTGAAAATGAAAGCTACAGCCCAGGAGTACTACTCATGTGTCTTTCCCCCCCTTTCTTCTTCAAGAAGATACAATAATTTAGGTCTTCTTTCGAATAACTGAAAAATGATTCGAATTACAAAATAAATCCCTCTAGAAATGAATAAGTATCTCATGTAGGTATTGAGGTCTAAATCCTCCCAAAAGATAACAACAGTTACCATCAATTTCAGAAACTTTATGCCATAGAAAATGGGCCAAACTACTGAAAAATTGGGGCTGCGGTTATGGTTTTGTATCTCTCGAATCGTGACAGTTGTGTATAAAATGAAATATTTTTTTGTTCATCTATTTTTTTGGAGAAAAAACCTCTCTCAATTCCCTATGATTCTGTTTCCATTTTCCCCAAATATGCATTTTACAAACATGTGTGAAAACATGAAGATATGAGATCCAAAAATTAGGGCTCGGGAGATGGATTCGATTCTCCCAATATGTGACACCTGTAGGAAAACTGAGAGAGGCTATTGATATTTGATGTATTAGGCAAAAAAATTCTGACCGTTTCTCAAAATGATCCTCCAGTCGCTCAGAATCATCATTTGAAAATGATGACTCAACACAGTAAAAAACGCCATATTTCTGAAAACAAACCTCACCTTTCGGGGGACTTTTGACTACCTTCCTAAGCTCCAAATGAAATTATGAAAACAAAAATGGAAATATTAGGATATGTATATGTCGATCGACTATTCGAACGCAGAAAATGGTCTCTCCAAGGCTGATAAAAATGGTTTTTTCCCAAGGCATTTTTCTGCATATGAAAAATCTGCGATTTCGGTGGCTAACAGGCCGAAAACAAGGGTATCTTAGCTACCGAAAGTCCTGGATTCTGATGGCTAATAGTGCAATTTCAGAGCGTTGTAAGCCACCAAAAGTCCTGAAACCCCAATTTCGGCTTTTGGGTTTCGAGAAAACGGGTAGTGGTCAAAATCTTTATGTCGGCCAAACCCCCAACTGTCGAAAACCCAAAATGGTGACGTGGCATTTTGGTAAAACCTTATTATAACAATTTTATGTTGTTTATTGCATTCTTTCCGTGCCTAATCATGATCTCTTCCTCCATGTGGCTTGATGTGTGTCACTTGAACACTTGGTCTCATCCGATACACTTTTAGCAGCTAATGCCATATGAAACCTGAGATTTAAGCTACTGAAAGTCTGCACTTTCGGTAGCTAAACACTATAATTTTTTTCCTCCTAAGCTACCGAAAGCCAAAATTTAAATATTTGTTCCAACATAAACTCCATATAGGGATGGTTATTTCCTATAAAGTGCCAAGAACAGTAGACCACGTGCCTTCATCCATTGGGCAACTCGAAATCATCCTTATCAAACTCTGAAACCCTGTCACTTTACTTGCATCTTTTTGAAACAAAAAATCACTTATTCATTCATTGGGATATGGAGTTGTAATGATTTAAAACAAAACCATATTGGATTCAAAACTAAATTGAAAACATATTGAAAACCACCATTGTAATCTAATGCTCAAAGTCAAGCTTATTTATATACACCACCTACTCTAACTACTGAAAAATTCCCACTTAATCAAATGATACAAAAATGTGAGTGAAGCCAATCCAATAACTGTCTACTTATTTGAAATTTGCTCACACTTTCTTTGAGCAGGATGAAAAAGGAAAATGACAACTCCCATCTGACCTATTGTTGATCATGAATTTTCAAACTTTTCATTGATTCTTGTGACAAAATATCCATGACATAGCATACTCCTCCATTAAATGAATCTAAAAGGTCAACAAAAGGATCATGAAAAAATGCATGGTCCTGAGGTTTTAAATAACAAGCTTCATCAAAGACTATTGTGTGCTCCAATTTATTTTTCTCATCCTCAAAGAGGATATCCAAACATCCTTCATCTGATATGACATCTGTCTGAAGACCGACATTCCTCCATGAAAAACCTGCAGCCAATTGTTCTAGAGAAACAATATTATAATCATCAGTCTACTCATCATATTTAGGTTCAGCAGATAACTCAGGAGTGTCACAAATGCTCAGAATATTGATTGTGGATTCCTCAAGCATGGGAAATTATGGTTCTTTCTCTAGCATGATGTCTATCTCAAATTCATACTCCTCCAAATCATAGTCTAAATCATCCTTGAACAACAAACTTCCTTCAAGATTGTTAAACATGACAACCACATCTTTTTCATGAAACAAAATAGAGTCTACAAGATGATCTCCTAGCAGGAAATCCTCATCATAAATAGGTTCACTAACTTCATGTAAAGTTCCATCAAACACATGATTGTCATCATTTAAAAATGGATTTACATTTTTAGAAATGGAAGAAGTTTGACACTCATATCAGGGACTATGTGAAAGTTGCAAATTTGTGTGAGTAGGGGTTGTAACATAATTGTTCAGGAGCATATCTATCTCTTCTTTTGTTAAAGGAGGAGGTGATCTCTGTAATTTCTAGATCAAGCAACTATTGTTTTCTTTCTCTTCTGCAGGTTGACCATGATATTGAATATCTTCTTCTTGAATATGATCACAAGAGCTATCATATCATGTTTCTTTATCATCCAACTCTTCGTCATGATGGTCACCTTCATCCACTTGAGAAATCTATGTTGTTTCTTCCTCCTCTTCAAGAGGATTTGTATGATCTTTTTGTCTTATGAATTCTATATTACAACAATATTCAAAAAGGATTTCAACTGAATATATCCTCTTACAATGTTGATGAAAAAGTATGTGAAAATATTTCAATGAAGGAATACTGGAATGGGGTAAAGATTTATACCAGAGCCTAACATCTCTTTCCAATGAAAACACAAACAACTCCATGGTGTATATTTAATTCATCCATGAGCTTGTGGAATTCAAACAAGTGTTGAGCAGGATTGTCGTCCACGTATTCACAAAATTTAGGAAGGACATCTCCCAAAATTTAATGTCTGGAACAGTGTTTGGAAAACCATAAACATTTCTAAAGTCTAGAGGAGAAAACCTTACAGCAATCCGAGCAGCGAACAAATTCGACATTTTGAGACTAGTGGAGTCGCTAGCGAAATCATGTAGAGTCTACAAACCAAGGATTCGACAGGTGAATGATCACAACCAATTGAATTCCTATCCCTTGTTCACCATAAAGGAATAGCTATAAACTTTTGTTGTATCCCATGGAAGATAGCTTCGTTACTCCCTCCCCGGCAACGACACCAGAAAATGTTGTCACAAGAGTTGGTTCTAGGCTATAATAGAGACAAGCCTTAGAACATTTTAAATGAAAAAAAAAAAAATTATCACTCGAACTTGATTTGTGTTGCCTGCAAGTAAATTATAAGATAACCATGAACCACTTTTGATTAGAATCTTCCCCTTCCAACCCGAGAGGGATCTTTCGAATATATGTCATGATAGGATATCCAATAAGCTTAACATCGGGTAGATCTATGGGTAATAGAAAGTTTTGAGGTTTTTAGGGTTGATGGGTTGGACCGAGAGGTATTCCATTGGGCATGGAGTCAAATGATCAAGCAAATAATAAGAGTGTTTTGGAAATGGAAATCAATGGAGAAGAGGCGAGATAGAAGTTGATTACAAAGAGAAGGATCTATAAAAGTATGGTAGCAAAATAAAGAGAAAAACATATCAATACATAAGGAGCACTTAGCGAGGAGTGAATTCCAAGCATAAATCAGTGGAAAGAGATGGTTGGGATAGAGAATCTAGGAAAGGATGAATTATGAACCTTGATCTCTTCAAGAAACAACCTATAACCAGTCTACAACAGAGCATCTAACAAAGGATGAATTCTATTACAAAACAATTACAAATCGAGAAGAAAAGATAGATGGAGTTATATTGAAACTAAGAAAATGGACAAACTCTGCAAGCAACATCACAAGAATCTCTGATATGGATAAAGCATGCTTTTGCAATCTTTGATTAAACTGAAAATGAAATCTACAGCCCAGGAGTACTACTCCTGTGTCTTTCCCCCCCTTTCTTCTTCAAGAAGATACAATAATATAAGTCTTCTTTCGAATAACTGAAAAATGATTAGAATTACAAAACAAATCCCTCTAGAAATGAACAGGTATCTCATGTAGGTATTGAGGTCGAAATCCTCCCAAAATATAACAATAGTTACCATTAATTTCGAAAACTTTATGCCATAGAAAATGGGCCAAACTGTTGAAAACTGGGGTTGCCGTTATCGTTCTGTATCTCTCGAATCGTGACAATTGTGTATAAACTGAAAGAGTTTTTTGTTCATTTTTTTTTTCTGAGTGAAAACCTCTCTCAGTTCCCTGAGATCTGTTTCCATTTTCCCCAGATCTGCATTTTACAAACATGTGTCAAAACAGGAAGATATGAGATCCAAAAATTAGGGTTCGGAGATGGATTTTATTCTCCCAATATGTGACACCTGTAGGAAAAATGAGAGAGGCTATTGATATTTTATGTATTAGGCAAAAAATCCTCCGACCGTTTCTCAAAATGATCCTCCAGTCACTCAGAATCATCATTTGAAAATGATGACTCAACACAGTAAAAAATGCCATATTTCTGAAAAAAACCTCACCTTTAGGGGGACTTTTGACTGCCTTTCCAAGATCCAAATGAAATTATGAAGACACCACTGGAAATATTAGGATATTTGTATGTCGATCGACTATTCAAAAGCAGAAAAGGGCCTCTCCAAGGTTGAGAAAAATGGTTTTTTCCCAAGGCAGTTTTTTGCATATGAAAAATCTGTGATTTCAGTGGCTAATAGGATGAAAACAAGGGTATCGTAGTTGCTGAAAATCTTGGCTTTCGGTGGCTAATAGTGCGATTTCAGAGCATCGTAAGCCACCGAAACTTCGATTTCATCTTTCGGGTTTCGGGAAAACAGGCAGTGGTGAAAATCTTTATGTCGGCCAAATCCCCTACTGTCGAAAACCTGAAATGGTGACATGGCATTTTGGTAAAACCTTATTATAGCGATTTTATGTCGTTTATTGCATTATTTTCATGCCTACTTGTGAGATATTCCTCCATGTGGCTTGATGCGTGGTGCTTGAATGCTCGGTCTCGGCTGATACACTTTCGACAGTTAATGGCATATGAAACCTGAGATTTAAGCTACCGAAAGTCTACACTTTTAGTAGCGAAACACTATAAATGTTTTCCTCATAAGCTACCAAAAGCCAAAATTTCAATATTTGTTCCAACAGTAGGGAGTAGAGAGCTCCCTCTTAATCGTAACTTCTTTGCAGAATGCCTTGAATTCATATGAGGTGAATTCTTCTCCATTATCTGATCTCAAAATATTTATCTTCTTTTTAGAAAGGTTTTCAATAAGTTCTTTGAATTCTTTGAACTTGTTGAATACTTTTCTTTTAGCTTTCAAAAAACAAATCCAAGTTTTATATGAGAAATCATCAATAAATGAAACATAATATACATACATGCTAAGTGAAGTGGTTGGCATTGGTCCACACACGTCTGAATGTATGATGTCTAAGGCTCCTTTGGATTTTCTATCACTTATTGGAAATGGTTTCTTCACGTACTTTCCTTGTGTGCATCCCTTATATATTCCTTCATGATTCACTTGGATTTCTAGCAAACCTGTCACCATATTGCTCATGATCAATAGTTCTTTGTAATGTATGTGAGAAAATATTCTATTCCATAGCTCACTTGGAGTGACTTTGTTGTGTACTAATGTTGAATCCAAATGTCCCTTTAACTTGTATAGACCTCCTTCTTAAACACCAATCACTATAGAATCCTCAATAGATATTCCTCCTGACCACATGAGAACTTCACCATCGATGAAAGCAACTTTGAATCCTTTCTCATCCAATGCTAAGATAGAAAGGATATTCTTCTTCAAATGAGGTGCATACAAAACATCCTTCATCTTCATAGGTTTTCTGGAATCCAATATGTAAGAAGATTCTCCTACTCCTTTAATGGGATATTGATAGTCATCATCGAGCTTCACCTTATGAGGTGAATATTTCTGAACTAATTCTGAGAAATAATCCTTGTAACATGTCATGTGCTTAGAAGCACCACTATCAATAAGTCATGTGTTACTTCCATGAGTAACTATTCATGTAAAGGTTGATATAAAAGCATATTCTTTGCTTGAATCATCTTCTTTGGTTCTCTTATGATCGGGTTCATCGTCTTCTACAACATGAGCATGACGTCTTTTATATTTTCCTTTTATGACATGATCTTTTGAGTGGGGATAGTTTATTGCAATGTGTCCCATCTTCTGGTGGATGTAGAATCTGTAATTTGAGTAATCATTTTGAAACTTTTGTGTCTTTTGTGAACCTTGAGACTTTTTGTGTGAGTGAACCTCTTTCTTTCTCTTTCCTTTTTTTGTATGTGCTGCTAGAGATTGATTTTCATCATCGCCTAGTTTATCTTCTCTTTCTCCCAATCTAGATTCTTCCTAAGTGCAATCCTTCCATAGTCTGCTAAATCTTGTTATCTCTCTTATTGAACAGATTCCCTAAATGAATGATTCCCAAGATCTTGGGAGACCATTCAATGTAGTCATTAGCAGTTCAACTTATTCGATTGTGTCTTCAATAGCTTCAAGTTGTTCTTTGATTTGAGACACACTTGTGAAGTAGGATTGAATGGTTTATGAACTATGCATCTTCACACTCTTGAGTTGTGTTCTCAACATCATCTTCCGATTGATATTCTTGCCTTCATATAATCGATATAAGGCATCAAACATTTGCTTTGGAGTCTTCAATGATGAGACATGAGGGATCAAGTGATCCTTGATATAATCTACAATGATCATCTTTGCCTTGAATAGATTCTTCTTATGTTTTTCCTTGGCCACATCTTCCACTGGTTCTGGAACTTCTTCTTTGAAAAAACCTTCTAGATCATTATCTTCTAGAATGAGCATCACTCTATACTTCCATGCTTGGAATTTATCAGCATCCTCAAGCTTCCCATTAATATCAGTATTGGAATTCATCTTATCCTTGGATGAAAATACAACAAGAAAACAAAATTTTTTGAAAGAAAGGCTTATGATCTTACCAAAGAGTGTGCTATGCCAAAGTTAACTGCTTCAACTTCAGTCTACATATGCCTAGACATCTTGATTTATGGTTGCATGAGGAAACCCTAATTTTTTAACTTGAGAATTTTTTAGATATGATCCAAGGAATAGATATGCCCTCCTTAGGTGAAATCCTCGATGGCATTATATTAACCAACATCCTTCAAAAAGAGGGTGACATCATCACCTAGGGTTTTATGCAAAAACCCTAATTTTCAAAAACTGCAAGACTGATCTAGGGAAAAGATGTGTTAGTGTTAGGAAAGTCTTCATATGGTATTGTTTTCCCTAGTGAGTTCTTCTAGACTATGAGAATGGATTCTTTCAATAAATCTCTGATACCATGTTAAAATTCTTCTTAAACAGTTAAGTGTATTCAATATTCTTTAACTTTAAACTATTAGAATAGTAATTGCATGCATAAGGATCACTGAAATAAATACATCCATAGTATACACAATATTTATCCTGGGAAACCCTCTTAGGGGACAAAACCCAACAAATATTCTTCAATATAGATTCATCAACAAGTACAATGTCTCTCTCTAAGAGAGGTCTCACAAAATAGAAGATAACTAGAAGATAGACTAGAAACACTAACCAGAGTAGGGTAGAGCACCACTAGACCAAGATAGGCCTCCAAGAGATAACCAAAACCCTCCATGAAAACAACTTTACTCTGTAGTTGCATCTCCTCCTAAAACTTGTGCACTTTTCCTCAAGAGAAATAACTTTTGTTGTGTATCTCTTCCAAATGAGGCGCCTAACCTCTTATAAATACAAGTTGAGTCACCCTGTAATTAGGTCAGGTCTGACTTGTACAATTGATACTTTCTAATTTACATTTGACTTTTACAAAGGCACAATAGGGTCGACTTTACAAATACAACATAATATTATTCTTTAGGGTTTTGAATTGGTCTAATACAATATAGATACAATAAGAATGTCTTTCGAAGCTACTTAAACTTCAACAAATTCTTCTTGTTTGGTGTCTAATCGGGGATACTTCTAGGTTGATATTGTATTCTTCATATGCATATGGATTCTTGGTTGAATGAGTCGATGAATAATTGTTCCTATGAGTTCTAGTAACACCTCTTGAGTCCCTATATCTGTTATGGTTATCCTTCCTGGTATAATTTCTACCTTCCTTCTCATGTATTGAATCCAATCCAGTATTTACTTGTCTTTTCAATTGATATGAACTCTGTAGAAGCTTAGTGTTTAGATGATTTTGTTCCTCATGGGATTTTAACAACCTCTCATTATTATCTCTATAAATATGTACCACCATATTCAAAATCATCATGGTATATACCAGCTCTAATGGCTCCATTCTATCTTTCTATCTATTAGACTATGTATTTTCATTTCCCATACTAATATTGAGGCCCTTAACTTCTTCTTCATGATTGTAAGGTCCTTGTGCATATTCCATGTCTCCTCCTCAATGTTCTTCTTCAATTAAGATATTTACTTGTTCTTGTTGTAACATTGATTCTATAATAAGTGTGAACACAGTTAAAACTATTAGAGACACCTCATTTCCACATATGTATAATTTCTTTCAAATTTTGGAAATTATGCAGAATGTCAAAAAAATTGTCAAATAAGGCTAAGAGTCCTTCTTCTTTTCAATTTATGAAGAACCCTGAAGAAATTATCCAATTATATTCCCTTATACATATTCCCTCCTAAATTTTCTTTATAAAGACTATACTCATGATCCAATTTGAGGTCAGAGATAAAATTTATAGCTCTCATAAATCACCAATTGTGCTTATTTTCTGCACTTTTCTCACTAGTACAATCAAGCTCAACAACCAACTTCTACCTCCTATAAAATAAATAATAATGAGAACCAAGAAAACTTTTGTCTTGGGAGTAAATAATATTTAGGATGATTAGTACTCAAAAACTTCTATATTAGTGATCTGACTCTCCAGACAAATTCTACATTAATTTGGAATTGTCAACTTTGTCCTTTTTGCACCTTCTCTAGCCTTAGAATTTTTAACCAAAATTGTTATCTTCCAAAATGAGTAAAACTAGAAAAAATTTAATAAGGAAAAGTTGTCTTGATTTTTGAGGACATAAAATTTTGAGTAGGAAAAATTTTCGAGGTTGGTGATATTGGGTCCCTTTTCCTCCCCTAAAGATTCCAAAAATCACCAAAAACTCTCCTGGAATAGTGGATTTGTCCTATTTTTGCATATCCACTATAAACCCTTTGGAATTTTTCCAAAATATCCATTAGATTTCTTCATGCATGCTCATGTTACCTACTATCGAAATTTCATCAACAATAGGGCCTTCATTAATGAGTACCTCCCTATTCTTTAAAAGCCACTAATCTACATTTTCTGGAAAATGGAGCTAAATCAGCCTATGGAAATATAGAAATGTGTTTGAGGAAGCCTTAACCAATTTATAAATTATGTTGCGGGGATGTAAATATATGAATTTTTCCCTTAGTCATGAAAAATGATTCATGTTGATGAATGAAGGTAAGGTATTGTGACACCATGTCTTAGTAGCAAGCATCAAAGTTAATCCTTTTCATATCCATATAGATGTCTTAGGGAAATCCTTAGTTGCTATTTTAGGATAGCATGAGGCTACAAAATAGTATGTCATTTATTTCATCAACAAAAATATTTCTAAGCATAATTAAATTATACTTTCATTGGAAAGGAATTTCTTGTTGTAGTGTATGCCATTAATAAATTTTGACACTATATAATAGGATACACCATTGTTTTTCACACAGACCATGAAACAATTAAATATCTCATGAAAAAACCTTTCATTAGTGGAAAAGTAGTTATATGGTTACTTTTTTTACAAGAATTTGATTTAACCATACTTGATAAGCTTGGTAAGGAGAATATTGTTCCAAATTTCTTGTCTTACTTGGATATAATCCCGGAAGAAGACTTGGTGGATGAAATTTCCCCTCATGAACACTTGTTTAGGGTGTCTATACAAACACCATGGTTTGTTGACATTTAAAATTACCTTGTCTATGAAACGTTTCCACGTCACTTATCCCATAAAGATTGTTGTATAATCATAAGGAAAACCACTATGTATAGTTGGATTTAGGGGTATTTGTTCAAAATGGGTCATGATTGTGTGCTTCATTGTTGCCCAAGAGAAGTTAAAATATATGATTTACTTCATGTATTCCATGATTATCCCAATGGAGTAAACGTTTCAACCAAAAGAACATCCCTTAAATTTTTAAATGAAGGATACCATTAGTCAACTCTCCATGAGGATGCAAGATAATATGTTAGTAGGTGTGATGAATGCCAAAGAATGGGTAGACCCACACAAGCTGATGAAATACCTCTACAACCTCAAATATCACTAGGACATCTAACAAATTGGGTTTGTAATTTGTTGTCCTAATAGATCCTCCATCAAATAAAAAATACTACATCCTTGTTTGTACAAACTATCTTACAAAATGGGATGAGGTCAAAAAACTTCTAGGTGATAAAGAAGACAACATATGATATTTTCTCATATGGGAACATATTCACAATTTTTGGTTTCCAAGAGAAATATTTATAAACAAAGGCTCTCATTCCACTTCCCAACTCATTCAAGAGGTAACTCATCAACACAAAATCGAACATAGGAAATCTTCTTTTTACCATCCACAAACAAATGGGCAAGCTAAGGTTGTTAATAAAGAGTTGGAAAATATCTTGACCAAGATAGTGAAAATACACAAAATGGATTGGGAAAATATATTTCTAGAGATCGCTTGGGCATACAATACAAAATGGACAACAACAACTAGATTCACACCCTGTGAACTGGTATATAGTAATTCTATATTGTTCCAACAGAAAGATTGGGAAGATATTGGTGGAAATGGATGTCCATGGGGGACTTCCAAAACTTTTGGAGATTGACTGGCGTGATAGGAGTTTCATGCAGAGTTTAGATTACCTTGGAATCCCTTTCTGATGTAGTATTTGTCACAAGACGGGTCACCTAAGAAGGAATCGTTTGGGGCGGTTTGACAACGATGAAGTCTTTGAAGACACTACTATGCACAGAGATCTGGTAGACTCGGAGGAGGAGGGTTTATCAACTTGGAATGAATGCAACATTCCTGGGACAACACTGCCTCACTCTCCGACCCAAGAACTATCTGTAACTGGTAAGCTGCAACTTTACTGTCCAGCTCTGTATAATTCACTTTCTTTATTGGAAAATTTTGTATTGAATGCCTCCCCTTTATTAATTTCTTTGCTTTCCTCTGAGGAACCTTTGTCAGGGAAGGTTTTGGATGACCTAGCCAACTTGACTATTCCTCCTTCTAGCCAATCGAAACCGTTTCTACATTGGTCTAAGGATTCATCTTCTCTCCATGTTGGTCAGGACTCTATCCGAGTACCTCCCTCTTCCTCTTTGTCGAGTCCTCCCACAAAGCAGTGCCTTAACTTACATGGAAGTCTTCCTATTAGAAGTCCTTCAGAGGATCCTACCATTGTTCCCTCTGAAAGAGCCTATAGTCCCGAGGTTTCATGAATCTGAGGAGGACGAGCCTTCACTTTCGGGGGTTCTCAATTCATGGATTCCTTTTCTCAAAGACCAAAACTCTCCAAATTCGTTCCCTCCCCAGTTTCCATCCTATTTTGGCACTGCAGTTATTAATCCAGCCTCTTTCAATGGAGAGGTTAACTCTTTGGTTACCTCTCGTGCAGAGCATGCAAAGGATTTCTCTTGGTCCCATGGAACTGCAATTGAGTGATCCCCTATCAAGACTAGTAGATCTAAAAATAATTTACAGTCTCAGGCGAGTTATTCTACAATATTAGACCACTCCTCATCAGATAGTGGGGAACTTAGAGAAGTGAAGGCCCTAGCAAGGGAAAAATAATGATTTTGTTGTCCCTTAATCTAAGAGGAATAGGAGGGCCCCTTAAAGCAGCCTCCCTTCGATGGGTATTGGATTCTACCAAGCCCAATATTGTTTTCTTTTAGGAAACATTGGTTATTGAACAAAAATATCGTGTATTTGCTCAGATTTTTCGGTCGTCATGGGTTATAAGTGCAGTGAGTTCGAAAGGTAGTTCTAGTGGTCTGTTGGTGATGTGGGATCCCTGTTATTTTAGTCTGACACCTTTCCTTACTTGTGGTGGTATATTGTTAACAAGTCTGATCATAGCTACTAAAAGGATGATTAATTTATTGAATGTATATGGGTTGTGTTTGGAGCGCAGAGTTTTTTTTACTATTTCTGTTCTAAGGCTTTTGCAACCATTGTTTTGATCAGAAAGTTCTTTCAGATTTATCGCATACGTTTTTTTATTTTCGACGTTTCGGACCAAACTAGTGTGGTCCATCATCAGGAAAACGTTTTGTGAGAAATGAAGGAAAAAAGATAAAACAGGTGTATAAATACTTGAAAAGTTGTTATAAGGAGCCGACTTATTAAAAATGAAAGATGAAACAAAAATTATAAAACTTAAGAAATTAAAATTGTTTTTTTAATAATTATTTATTTGTTTGTTTAATAATTGTTTATTTGTTTGTTTATTAATTTTTATTTGATAAGATTGGATGGAAATTTGTTTATTTTAATATCTAGAATTATTCATATTGACTATGGTAGGGATCCAATTTTGACTAATTTTCCATCCATCATCTCTGTTTAGATTGTTAGGATTACTGTATTTAAAAAATCTGGTGATGGCGGGGGACCTCAATCTTATGCTAGCCACTAGAAAATCTTGGGGGGGATCCAGTGTTTCAGGTGCTCTGGCCAGTTTCTTTAGCTCCCTTCTCCAATCGCATTGTTTAGTTGACCTTCAGCCTAATAATATTGTTCCAACTTGGAGGAATGGTTGTTCAGGGGCAGCTTTGATTGCCAAAATATTGGATAGATTTCTTCTATTAGAGGACCTTCTCTTAAATATTAGCTTATACCGTACTTGGGTAGAATTTTTGTTTGTGTCGGACCATGCGCCCATACTATTATAGCTGGAGAATTTTGTCCATCCCAAAGCCTATCCATTTAAGTTTAACCCACAGTGGCTGCTTGAAATAGACTACAATCTGAAGGTGCCTAAAATATGGAATGACCCGAAATATCTTCAGGAGGAAGATATTCAGTGCTGGTTTACTTGGAAACTAAAGGACCTAAAAGTGATGACTAAAGTTTGGGAAAAAGAAATGAGTGAAAGGACAGCGAGGGAATTGGAGAATTTGGAACACAGTATTAAGAATCTCTTAGATCAGTTACTGGATGGATCAATTAGCAATTGGGTCGAGAAAGATTTGATAGACTTGGAATAAAAAAGAAACAAGTTACTTATTGATAGGGAATAACACCGGAGAATCAAAAGTAGGGCTATCTGGATCAAATCTGGAGATCTCAACGCAAAATTTTTTCATCAATTTGATAATCAAAGGAGGATCAACAAACACTTATGGGAAATTAAAGATGACTCTGGTGAAGTCCACAAAGGTCAAAAGGAAATTATTAAGGAGGATGAGAATCATTTTAAGAGTTTTTTCAATTCTGTGGATAATGTATCAATTAACAAATAGGTATATGTATCAGGGCTATTCCCAAGATTGATCAGTGAGATGGAAGCTAGAGAGATTATGTTTCCAATCACAGTAGTGGAATTGAAGTCGATTCTCACTCTCTTCAAAAGGGATAAGATTCCAAGCCCGAATGGTTGGACGGTGGAATTCTATCTACACTTCTTTGATTTAATTAAAGAATACCTATTGGCTCTTGTTGAAAGTGTTAGGACAGGGGGGCACATAGTTGGGAGCTTGAATTCTACCTTTATAGCTCTAATCCCTAAATTGAATAAACCTCTTGGTTTTGGAGACTACAAACCTATCTCACTTTGCAATTTAGTTTATAAGATTATATCAAAAGTTATTTCTAACCGTATTAAATCGTTTCTTTCCAAGGATTTATCACCAGAACAGTTTAGTTTCCTGGAGGGGCGTCAAATACATGATGCGATTGGGACCACACATGAATGCATACACAGTATTAAAAAGAAAAAAAAAAGGGTTGATTCTAAAGCTCGACCTCCAAAAATCTTACGACTGTGTGAACTGGGATTTTCTGAGATTGATTTTAATACAGGGTGGTTTTGGCGTGTCAGTGACCAACTAGATTATGTCTTGCATGAACTCAGCTTCTTTTGCTATTTTGGTTATTTGAGAGACCACAATTTTTTTCAAAAGTGGGTGTGGCCTTCAACAAGGATGTCCATTGTCTCCCCTCTTGTTCATCTTGGTGATGGAGAGTCTAAGTTTTCTAATTAAGTCTAGACAAAGGGATGGCTCATTAACTAGAATTGAAGTGTCTAGACTCACTAAAATACTGCATCTCTTGTTTTTTGATGATATTTTTTAACTCTAACTCGTGCATCGGTGCAGGAATCGACAGTGATATTGGAGCTTATAATTTTTTTTGCATGGCATATGGATTAAAGGTGAATCCTACTAAGTCTACGATGCATTAAAGGTGAATCCTACTAAGTCTATGGAACTTGATGCTTTCAAGCTCTACATTCCATATAACTTTTCAGATCTTACAGAGGGATTCAAATATCTAGGATATTATCTAAAAGAAGGAATTCAAAAATCGAAAGATTGGTTTTGTCTTATCAACAAAGTTGAAAAGAGAATAAGACATTGGAGCTATAGATGGTTGTCACTGGGAGGTAGGTTCACCCTGTGTAAAGTAGTGTTGGAGAGTCAACCAATTTACTAGTTCTCCTTGGCATCAGTTCCTGTAATGTCCCCAAGATCGAGCCCTTTGTAAGTTTGATGTATGAAATGAATTGTAAATATGTGTTATAGGCTGGTGAGCCAAGTTTGTATAAGCCGATGGGATTATGTGATTGTTAGGCCAGAGAGCCTAAGGGTTGGAGGCCAAGGGCCTGATTTTGTACCTGTATGTATGTAGCACATTAATAAAATATAAACACCGCCGTGTGCAGACCAACCACGATGAATGAGTGATGGGGGACTAAGCTTCCACAGAGTGGGCAAGGAATTAGGGGCTGGAAGGTGGGAAAAGGGGCTAAGTGTTGAGCCTAGGGGCTTAATCCTTGGGAATAATATTTTATTATTATTCCAAATAACATGTGCATTTTATGTTTTATTTTTATCCTAAGTTCCTGGCAAGGGGAAAACATGCAAAGGGGATGCATGTTGATGGAACGCATGCAGTTCCAAGGGTGACAAGTGTCAACCCTGGTGCATGCAAATAAAATGGCTGAGATGAGCCGTGAGAGGGGTCCCTCCTCCATTCCACCCGACTGCCTGAGTGTGTATGGAGCTCTGAACAGTAGGACACACCTGACCTCTGCAAGAATACCTTGTGCATTTCTGAGAGACGAGAAGCCTGTGTTCATTTCTGAGAAGCCGGGTTCACCCTCTCCGTTCTGAGCCATGGAGTCTGTGTCAATCCCTGCGGGAATTGCTTGTCACACAATCCCGAAAACCATCACCGTGAGATCTTGCCGTCATTGTTGAGCCTACTTGGGAAGCCCCTGTCTGTATTCCCGGTTGGCTTTGGTGGCCACATAGAGTTGGATTGTCTGTGGCTTGCTGGCCAGTGCAAGTTGTGATTGAGCCTGTGTATGACCTCTCTCCAAGTGAGGGAGGTCATTGTTGTTGGAAGAGGCAGGTTGCCAAGCCTGTGAGCAACTCTTTCCAGGTGAGAGAGTTTATGGGAAGTGGTTTCTTCCAGAGAGTGTCCATCACCAGTTTCGGGCTCTGAGACTTCCTGATCCAGCATGTTGCCGAGACCTAGAGAAGGAGGTGTAGCACCGATGGACTGTTCTTGTGAAGGTGTATACTCTCAGGCAGAACAGGCATGTGGGGAATGAGAGTCTAGAAGTAGTGGGCATAAGATGGCATCCTGGGAAGAATACTTCCAGTCTTTCTGTGTTGTTTTCCCTATAACTTTGGCCTAGCCTAGGATTCCTTGCCTTGGGGTGGAGCTTAGTCCCAGCTCGGGGGTGACCCACTGCTGAGCTGACGAGAAGTGTGGTCTAAGGCTGGGAGGTTCGTGGAAGGCCTGCACGTGGTTGGTGGAATCGCCAAGGTTTTCAAAGATAAGTATCAGATGATGTTTTATTCATAATTCTGCATCTCTGTGTAATTATAACTATCATGTATTCTACTGTGCATATCAATTTAATGTTAATGCTATTGATTGTATATTATAGCAATAAATAATATGTTTACTCTAAGATTAAAGGTATTTCTTTGCTTAAATGCATGTGGATTATATAATGCCTGTATGAGCCATGTAAAAAGAGCGTTACAAATTGGTATCAAAGCGATTAAGCCTTGGCATTGAAAAAAGAGCGTTACAAATTGGTATCAGAGAGATTAAGCCTTGGCATTGAAAAAAGAGCATTACAAATTGATATCAAAGCCAAGGTTTTGACACTGAGCCTAGATGGGCCAATTGATTGGTCTTTGGACCAAGGGTGTGAGGAGAAATTGTGTCTGGAGGACCAATTTCGGACCCTGGTATGGTCCAGAGTGTCAAGGGGTTACTTGACCATGCCTATAAGCTTAGGAGGTATAGCGGTGTTGTGAAACCGCAACTGGTGTGGTATATGGCCACAGGGAGATATGACTCCACACCAGCAATGTTGGAGCCTTAGGTTCTGTTCAGGAGGGAAGTAGCAAACCCTCGTGACCGTTGGATCGGGAAAACGTGCCCAGGGTTTAAAAACCCTTTGGAGTTGCACAGGAGCATGGGAATCACGATATGCGAACTCCTGAAAACCTGAGAATATCTACGCTATAGATCTAGGAGGAAGGCTCGACCGTTAGATTTGGCGGAGTCGCACTCGAGTTAGTCGCGAAAACCTTTCAGATTTCGCAAAGTCGGGAGATGGGAAGTGAGGAAGGTGAACACCTCCGAAACTCGAAACCCGAAATCTTGAAACAATCTACACCGTAGATTGTAGGAAGGGAGTTGACCGTCCGATTCAGCAGAGGAGTAAACCGTAATTTTGGGATTTCGGAAGATGGAAGTTCGAGATGTGGGGTGCACGGACTCCTGATGCCCGAAACCCCGAAACATCGAAAAGATCTATGCCGTAGATCTGAGACGGGACCTAATCATTGGATTTTTTCTTGGAATGGACGTGGGTGCATGGATGTGTACCACGTGCCAAAGAATTGAAAAGACAGGCGAGAGTAGTGGGACCCGAAGACGTCACTGATGGAGACGTGGATCCTCCGGAACATGCCATGCACCACTGCGGTAAAGGGCGATAGCTATGTTGTGGGCCCGGAGAATAAAGTAAATTGGAATTTCAGATTTTGGGGATTGTAGTGACAAGGAGTTGGAAGTCACTGCATAGTGAATTCCCAGGTACCGAAAACCCAAAGTCCCGAAACCCGAAGTCCCAAAGTCCCAAAGCCTTCGGAGACGGAAGAACCGTAGTAGATTTTAAGGGTGAAAGCTCTGTTGTGGGCCCAAAGAGCAAGGAAACCAAATTTTTGGAATTTGAGAATTGAGGCAACAAAGAGTGGGAGTCACTGCATCATGAATTTATAGTCATGAACTCTCGAAAGGATCTGGACCATTAGATCCAACTCATCGAGGATTGTTGGATCTTGTATAAGAAACCATGTATCAGATTACAGGGATAGGAGTGACAAGAGGTTGGGAGTCACTACATCGTGAACCCCCGAGTACTAAAAAACCGAAGTCCAAAAAAGTACAGAGTCGAGCAGAGCTCGGAAAAGTCATGAAATTGAAATATTTTCTTAAATTTGATTGTTAAGAATGATGAAGGAATTGTCAAGAAACGAAGGTCTGACAAATTCTAGTCATCTACGCATGTATATTGCAGAAGGTTGACGAGTTCCAGAACTGATTTGAATTTCCACAAAGTGCAAAGAAATGGAAGAGACACATAATGCTTCCAGTTCAAAAAACTTAGTGAATTTGAAACGTTTTCTTATTCACGTTGGTTAATGACTAATTGTGATTTTATTAAAGGTTTAAGGCCTGACAAACTTCAGATTGATTACACATTGTGTGTGCAGAGTTCAACGAGTGTCAAGACACCAGTTAATCTACGTTGAGTATAGAAATGGAAGAGGTGTTGATTGCCTCCATCTCAGAGGATGAAAGAGAAGGAAGAGATGTCAACCTGGGAGTCGAAGGATCGAACTCCAACGAGCATGGAAGAGAATTAGACAAGGAAGGGCACATAATGAAAATCATTGAAGGATTGCAAAGAGATTTCTAGGCACGCCGAGCTAATAGCCGAAAGCTCATGAAAGTCAGGGATCGATAGGGTGAATTCAACTTTAAAATGTTGAAGAGCCTGGAAAGAATAGCAAGGAAATTGGAGAAGGGGAGAGACTCAAGCAAGACAGAGAGTCGTAGAACCCCTGAGACAAAAAGGAGATCCAAAAGTTTCAGGACCCCTGAGAGGAGAATAAGATCAAGGAGTGGTAGTAGACATCATTGTCGCTCCCAAAAGCATTCTAGTAGGGAGACACGCAGTAGTTCAAGCACGTCTCCTACCAGAAAACACCGAAAATATGGGAAGGATGAATTGAAAGGGGAGATGAAAAAGATCAAGCCTCCAACATTTGACAGAGAACATAAGAAGGAGGAAGATGCCAAGACATGGTTGTTTGGCATGAAGAAATATTTCCAACTGCAGAATTATTCTGCCCATGTAGAAGGAAGAATTGCAATGTATCAACTGAAAGGAAAAAACATCCATGTGGTGGGATCAATTTGTGCAAGTGCAACGCATCAGAGAGAAAGATGTCACTTGGAAGGATTTTAAGAGTTATTTTGAGAAGAAATACCTGACTAAAAGATACTATGACAGAAAGATGAAGGATTTCTTCGAACTCAAGCTAGGCAGCATGACCATTGATGAGTATGAACGAAGTTTTCTGGAACTACTGAAGTATGTTCCATTCATCAAAGACGAGGCTGTCAAAATTCAGAGGTATCTGAGTGGACTGCCACTTCTATTGGTGACAAGATTCAATGTGATGATCCTAAGACTATGGAAGAAACCATAAGAAGGCATAAATGCTTATTTGAACAGCAAAGAGAAAATCCTACCATTCGGAAGGCTTGGAATGATCAGAGGAAGTTAAAGAAGGAACAGAGGCAGAAGGGAAACAAGCCTTCCTTTTTTAGAAACAGTCTTCAGGGACAGCCATCATTTAGAGAACCGAGAATGATTGAAGAGGGAGCACAAAGACAGAGACAGACACCCATTCAGTGTTGGGGTTTTAAAGGAAACCACAAGTACAGAGATTGTCCCCATAAAAATGGTAAAGTGAGAACTGTTCATATTGTTCAGCAAGCTGAAATAGTGGAGGATATGGGCAGCAGAATGTCGAGGATCTACGCAGCCCTGAACAACAAGCAAGCAAAATTTCAATCGCACATGATTGAAGTGGAAGGTATGATTAACAACCGACCACTTATTATTTTAATTGATTCAGGGGCTATCCATAGTTATGTAGATCCTAGGGTGGTGGAAAGTTTGTGTTTATCAAAAAGAAAACATGAAAAGTCTTGGCTAGTGCAGTTGTCCACAGGAACCAAAAGGAAGGTCATTGAATTGGTTAAGTCTTGTTCAGTGGACATGGGTGGATTGAGCACTAAGGCTGAATTAAATATTCTACCTTTAGGGTCTTATGACTGCTTAATTGGGATGGACTGGTTGGACCAGCACCATTCCCTTCTGGACTATTGTAACAAGAATTTCACATGCCTGGATGAAGAAGGAAACCAGAAAATAGTCCAAGGGATTCCCAGAGCTGTGGCTGTTAGAGAAATCTCAGCCATGCAGCTGAAGAAGTGTTTCAGGAAAGGTTGTCAATTATTTGTAGCTCATGTAGAAGAAGCATCCAGAGATGTAGTCTCAAATATTGGAGACCATGAATTACTCACAGAGTTCAAGGATGTATTTCAGGAGGTACCTGGACTACCTCCGAAGAGAGACATCGATTTTTCTATAAATTTGATGCCAGGAGCAACTCCAGTTTCAAAGGCTCCTTATAGAATTAGTATGCCAGAGATGAAAGAGTTGCAATTGTAGCTTGAGGAGATTTTGAAGAAGGGTTACATTCACCCTAGCATGTCACCTTGGGGAGCCCCGGTCCTATTCATGAAGAAGAAAGATGGGACGTTGAGGCTGTGCATTGATTTTTGGTAGTTGAATAAGGTAACTATCAAGAACAAGTATCCTCTACCAAGGATCGATGATCTTTTCAATCAGTTGAAGGGTGAGAAAATATTTTCAAAGATAGATCTCAGATCTGGATATCACCTGGTGAGAATAAATGAGGAGGACATCAGCAAGACCACCTTTAGAACAAGGTATGGTCATTATGAGTTCACAGTGGTGCTATTTGGACTATCAAACTTACCTGTTGTTTTCATGTTCTTAATGAATGGTGTATTCAGGGACTATTTGGACACGTTTGTCATAGTATTCTTGGATGAAATCTTGGTGTATTCCAAGTCAGAGGAAGAGCATGAGAAACACCTAAGAATGGTGCTACAAGTGTTGAGAGAACACCAACTATACGCCAAGCTGAGCAAGTGCTCATTTTATCAAAGACAGATTCATTACTTGGGACACAATATATCAGAAGAAGGGATCGTTGTGGATCCTGAAAAGGTTGAGGCCATCTGAGAATGGTCATTGCCAAGGAATGTGGTGGAGGTTATATCTTTTATGAGTCTAGCAGATTACTACAGAAGGTTTATAGTAGGATTCTCAAAGATAGCTCACCCTATCACTTCCTTGCAAAGGAAGGAGAAGAAATTTCAGTGGACGGAAGAGTGTGAGAGTGGTTTCTAGCAATTGAAGCGGTTGTTAACCAACACTCCAATCCTGAGGATTGCAGATCCAAATATGGATTTTGTGGTGTGCACATATGCATGTAAGGAAGGGCTGGGAGGAGTTCTCAGCCAAGAGGGATTTGTAATCTATTATGAGTCTCGAAATCTGAAAGAGCATGAAATAAATTATGCCACTCATGATTTAGAGATGGAAGCAATCATCCACGCATTGAGGAAATGGAGACATTACCTCATGGGAAGGAGATTCGAATTGAGAACAGACCACGACAGTCTGAAGTATTTATTTGATCAACAAACTTTAAATGTCAGGCAAACCAGATGGTTGGAGTTTATGTGTGAATATGACTTTGATATCAAGCATATCAAAGGGAAATAAAATAAGGTGGTTGGTGCAGTTAGAAAAAAAGTGCATGAATTACATGCTACATCCATTAGCATGTACAGGACTGAGATTAAGGATAGAATTTTGGAAGCTGCAAATGTTGTTTTGCAGTACAGAGGTCTGGTAGAAAAGCTACAGTAGCGTGAGAGACCACAGACCCAGGGAGGTTACACCTTGGGAACTGATGGCTTACTTCTGTATAAAAACAGAGTGTATGTACCCAATGTCCGAGAATTGAAGCTGGCAATTCTAAAAGAAATGCATAATGTGACTTATGTTGGACATACTGGATATCAGAAGACTATGGCAACAATCAAAATCCATTACTTTTGGCCAGGTATGAAGAAAGAAATCGTTGAATGCATCGCTAGATGTATGGAGTGCCAGAAAGTTAAGGCTGAGCATAGGCACCCAACAGGGTTGTTGCAGCCTTTACCCATTCCTGAGTGGAAATGGGAAGTTGTGAAAATGGATTTTATAACAGGATTGCCCAGAACAAGAAAGCAGCATGATTCAATCATGGTGGTGGTGGACAAGCTTACAAAAGATGCCCATTTTATTCCAAAAACCACTCACAGGGCAGCAGATGTTGTTGATACCTTCTTAAAAGAAGTGGCACGCTTGCACGGAATTCCTAAGACGATTGTGTCTGATAGGGACCCAAAATTCACCTCGAATTTCTGTAAAGGATTGTTCAAGGGATTCGGAACGAATTTGAACTTTAGTACAGTGTATCATCCTGAGTCTGATGGACAGACAGAGAGGGTGAACAAAGTAATAGAAGACATACCGAGAGTGCATGTGATGGATAAACCATCAAGGTGGGAAGACTACCTGCATTTGGTAAAATTCACCTACAATAATGGGTATCATACATCATTGAAGATGAGCCCATTCAAAGCACTTTATGGAAGAAAGTGCAACACTCCAGTGAGCTGGGATAATCCAGCTGACAGGGCAGTAGTTGGGCCTGAGCTGCTCAAAGAGATGGAAGACCAAATGATAAGAATTAAACAAAATCTAAAAGCTGCCCAGGACAGGTAGAAAAGTTACGCTGATAATAACAGAACCCACAGAGAATTCAAAGTGGGTGACCACGTTTTCCTGAAAGTGAAAACTAACAGGAGTTCCCTGAAGTTGGGAAGTTGCGCCAAGTTGGCAGCAAGATTTTGTGGGCCATTTGAAATCCTGGAAAGGATTGGGCCAGTTGCATACATGTTTGCATTACCTGCATATATGACTGTACATAATGTGTTTCATGTTTCACTGCTTAAGAAATATATACCTGATGCTAATCATGTTATCGATTGGAATGTGATTTAGGTGGAACCAGAAGGTGTCCTACAAGTGCATCCTGTGCGCATATTGGACAGGAAAAGAAAACAGCTCCGAAATCGAGCTATAGATCTTGTAAAGGTCTAGTGGAACTGGTACGGTCCTGAGGATGCAACATGGGAGCATGAAGATGTTATGCGGTCAGAGTACCCGCATCTTTTTGAAAATTTTGAAAAGATTGCAAATGTTGTGTAAAGTTGCACTGAGGACAGTGCAGAAATAAGGGAGGGGGATTGTAATGTCCCCAAGATCAAGCCCTTTGTAAGTATGATGTATGAAATGAATTGTAAATATGTGTTATAGGCTGGTGAGCAAAGTTTGTATAAGCCGATGGGCTTATGTGATTGTTAGGCCAGAGAGCCTAAGGGTTGGAGGCCAAGGGCCTGATTTTGTACCTGTATGTATGCAGCACATTAATAAAATATAAAAAATGTCGGGTGTAGACCGACCATGATGAATGAGTGATGGGAAACTAAGCTTCCAGAGAGTGGGCAAGGAATTAGGGGCTGGAAGGTGGGAAAAAGGGCTAAGTGTTGAGCCTAGGGGCTTAAGCCTTGGGAATAATATTTTATTATTATTCCAAAGAACATGTGCATTTTATGTTTTATTTGTATCCTAAGTTCCTGGCAAGGGGAAAATGTGCAAAGGGGATGCATGATGATGGAACGCATGCAGTTCAAAGGGTGACAAATGTCAACCCTAGTGCATGCAAATAAAATGATCGAGATGAGCCGTGAGAGGGGTCCCTCCTCCATTCCACCCGACTGCCTGAGTGTGTACGAAGCTCTGAACAGTAGGACAGACCCAACCTCTACAAGAATACCTTGTGTGTTTCTGAGAGCCGAGAAGCCTATGTTCATTTCTGAGAAGCCGGGTTCACCCTCTCCATTCTGATCCATGGAGTCTGTGTCGATCCCTGTGGGAATTGCTTGTCATGCAATCCCGAAAACCGTCACCGTGAGACCTTGTCGTCATTGTTGAGCCGGTTTGGGAAGCCCGTGTTTGTATTCCCGATTGGTTGTGGTGGCCACGCAGAGCTGGAATTCATGTGGCTTGCTAGCTAGTGCAAGTTGTGATTGAGCCTGTGTATGAACTCTCTCCAGATGAGGGAGGTGACTGTTGTTGGAAGAGGCAGGTTGTCAGGCCTATGAGCAACTCTTTCCAGGTGAGAGAGTTTGCTAGGAAGTGGTTTCTTTCAGAGAGTGTCTAGCACCAGCTTCAGGCTCTAAGACTTCTTGATATGGCCTGTTGTCGAGACCCAGAGAGGGAGGTGTAGCACCATTGCACTGTGCTTGTGAAGGTGTATACTCTCGGGCAAAACAGGCATGTGGGGAATGAGAGTCTGGAAGTAGTGGGCATAAGATGGCATCCTGGGAAGAATCCTTCCAGTCTTTCTGTGTTGTTTTCCCTGTAACCTCGGCCTAGCCTAGGATTCCTTGCCTTGGAGTGGAGCTTAGTCCTAGCTCGGGGGTGACCCATTGCTGAGCTGACGAGCAGTGTGGTCTAAGGTTGGGAGGTTCATGGAAGGCCTATATGTGGTTGGTGGAATCGCCAAGGTTTTCAAAGATAAGTATCAAATGATGTTTTATTCATAATTCTCCATCTTTGTGTAATTATAACTATCATGTATTATGTTGTGCATATCAATTTAATGTTAATGCTATTGATTGTATATTATAGCAGTAAATAATATGTTTACTCTGAGCTTAAAGGTATTTCATTGCTTAAATGCATGTGGATTATATAATGCCTGTATGAGCCATGTAAAAAGAGCGTTACAAATTGGTATCAGAGTGATTAAGCCTTGGCATTGAAAAAAGAGCGTTACAAATTGGTATCAGAGCGATCAAGCCTTGGAATTGAAAAAAGAGCATTACAGTTCCTTTGTCTATTCTTCATAAATTAAGAAGTTTGTTATATAATTTTCTTTGGAATGGTAGTGCTGATACCAATCATTTTCACCTTTGTCATTGGGAGAACTTAGCTCGCTCAAAAAGGCTGGGGGGATGGGGAATTTTAAATATTTACTTTTTTAGCAAAGAAGTGGCCACATCAACACTCTGGAGATTTTTAACATAGAATGGTCTTTGGAAAAAAAATTTAAAGGAGAAGTATCTCTCCCACATGTCTATCCAAAACTGGATTCAATCAGCGACTTTCAAACAACATTCGACATCCAAAGTCTGGAACAATATTTTAAAATTGGTTCCGCTGATTATTAACTGGCTCGTTTAGAAGCCCGGATCCGGTCATTTAATCGATTTAGGCATGGACAGAATACTGGGGTTAGGAGAGGCATCAATTTTATTTTCTTCTCTTTTAAATACACTTAATCAAAAGGGTGTTTCAGTCATATCACAGGCAAGGAGTCCCTAGTTTCATGAGTATTTTATGACTACTTGGTTGAGCAGTGAGGACCTGGCTCTTATAGGTAACTTGGGAGAGGAGTGGGACAGGTATCATCGGGAACTCCTATCTGCGGGAGTAACACTATTGGATAACGAGGATGATTTTTTATGGACGGGAGGGGATTCTTCTGTTTACTTGACTACTAAAAATGTCTATACAGCTTTATCCTCCACTCAAAATTTACAGATGGCTACTGGGTGGCGTAATAATCTTTGGTACTGGAACATTCAGGTGAAAATTAAATTTTTCATTTGGCTCATGGCTGAAAAAAAAGTATTAACGTGGCAAATACTCCAACTAAAAGGATGGCAGGGGCCTGGGCATTGTTATTTATGCAAAGAAGCAAATGAAGAAGTTAACCATTTGTTTATCCACTGTGCTTTTACGAAAAGTGTTTGGCATCAGATTATCTCAAGTAGAAAATACAACCAGTCATGGAATGGAACTAATTTTGAAAACTTTATAACAAAATGGAGCAATAACAAGTCTGTTCCTAGTATCCTAGTGGCATTAACCTGTTGGTTCATTTGGATCGAAAGGAATGCATATGTTTTTGAAGGAAAGTCTCCATCAGTTAACAGGGTTGTTATCAGAACTTTTGGTGCTCTTCATACCCCGGTGGAAAAGAAAGTAACTTTGTCACTCATAACAAATAGATTATTGTCCCCTTTAGAGTATCCCCTTGCCAGTTTTGATGGTGCTTCCAAATCTGATGGAACGTGCAGTGGAGTGGGAGGAATCCTTCAGAAATCTGCATGGATGGATTACAAATGGTATTTTAATTGCAGCATAGGATCTAACACAAAGGAAGAGTTGCTTGGGGCATGGACTTCTCTCTATATTACAAATCTTTTAACTCTCAACAAACTTCAGATCTTGGGAGACTCAAAGGTGATCATAGACTGGATAAATTTCAAAGGCGAGCTCTGTGTTAGAACTTTAGAAGGTTGCAAGCATAGTTTCAGGATGCTAACCAGAAGTTTCGAGGAATTACATTTTTACCACATCTATCGGGAATTAAACAAAGAAGCAGATAGTCTATCTAAATCCGCATTAATAGCTCCTGAAGGAATTATCTTGCTTTCCTCCTGGTTTAATGGTGAGGAAGGGCCTCCTCATCACATAAGGATCTATTAGTTATTGTTTTTATCCCTTCTTCACTAGTTTTTTTGGTAATACATCAAGAAGTAGGGGAGATTTTTTGTATCTCTAGGAAAGGGATTATCTATGACTATTTTCTTAGTCTGTATCTATTTTGGATCTGGAAGTCTATCTCGGATTTGAGTTTTAAATCCATTTTATGTTTTGGAATTATTGTACTGGATGTCCATTCTTTTACTATTACATGAATAGTTTTTGGATGAACAGGAGCAAGGGTGCACCGCGGATGTAAAAATTATATTTTACTTTAATATAATTGTGAAAAAATTCTCTTGGAAAAAGGTCTATATTGTTTCCAATAGAATTTGAGATTAAAAACCTTAGAACAACATTGCATTTAGGACTCGATCTCTCTATAGCATAAAAAAAAATAGTAACTCAATTCTTTGGATGATATTTAGCAACAATTTTTATCTCACACAAAAATAATCCAACAATAGTGAGTTCAATGGCATGACGGATTCATCAAAGTTATATGTTTCAATTTGGAGACTAGTTTCTCCTATATGACTCTAGGTTCAAGGAATTCAAGGGCAAGCTCAAAAAAGGGTGTCTTTGACCATATGAGATTAATCATATATTCAATAATGGCTCTATCAAGATTGTAAATATTGATGAAAAAAAAAACACTCCTTGTTAATAGACATCATTTGAAGATATATCAGAATCCATTAACTAAAGAGGAGTTCATTTCAAATCTACAAGGAAGAGAAGATAACCTAAATGTGATTGATGGAATCTCTACCTTCAATCCATACCAATAATTTCATCATAATAAATAAGTGAAAAAAAATATTCAAATTTTCTTGCATGAAGAGTCGAAGGATCTCTAATGGACATCTCTCCATAATTTTACTATCCTTTCACTTGGTTTCAATGGCTAGTTGGACTAGCCATGACTTATTATGTTTGAACTTCTTAATATCACAAGTTTTTGCAGTGCATGTGGTAGCACAAATCCATTTACTTTCTACAATGGATGAATAACTAAACACAAAACATATGAAAGAAACACACATAACTAAGACACTGGAATAATTTTGTCTTAATAGACGTCCTATTTTCTAATATCTAACATCCCCCTATAAATAGAAAATTAGGATAATGAATGATTTACAAAATGACATAGGAGAAAGAAGGAATCATTACACTTATCCCATTTAATGGAAACTTCCTGCACACCTAACATAGTCCAAATATGAAGAAACTTGGCTTATGAAAAGGGCTTCATGGATATGCCAATAACATGATTTTATGTATAGAAAAATGTAAAAACAAAATTGTTCATGAATAAGTTTTCAAATGAATTGCATGTGTATATCTATGTTCTTATAGATTTGATTTTGAATTGGATGATAGGCAAGTTAGGTGGCACTCTAATTGTTGCACTAAATAGTGGTTAGATGCATATGTTGAAAACCAAACTCAAAAATGATTTGTTGAAGGTATCACTTCTTGGCCTACCCTAATCATTTCCCTATACTATGTATCAACCAAAGAACACATAAGCCCAATTGGTATCTATGAAACCAACAAAAATAGTAGAACCCCTTGAACTATGTTTTATTCCAAATCAAACAATACCTTGGAAGTACCAAAGTATATCCTTTGTTTCTTTATAGTGTCTCTCATATGGATCCTACATAAGTGAGATACCATACCAATGAGCAAATAAATCTCTACAAAAGTATGATTCAAGTAAAAAAGGTGCCCACTAATTTTCGATACAAAGTTGTATCCACCTAAGTTCTGGAACACTTGGAAGACAACTTAACTTTGGACTTAAAATGGGTTGGTTTTGATTTACATTCATCCATGTGAAATATACAAATGATATATATGATTAGGATAAGAATGGAAATATATTCCTTTGTATGTAAAACTTGTAACCTAATACAATAATCCATATGCCCTAAATTTGTCATCTCAAACTAGTTCCTAAGACTAGACTTCATTTATTTGAGCAAATGAGGATCACTACTAGTGAGAATGAGACCATCAACATACAAAACAATAATCAGAATCTCATCACCCACCCACTAAGTATAAACATTTGGGTTATGGTAGAATCTACAAAATATCAAGTCAAGCAAAAATTGATCCATCCTCTCATACCAAGCCTACAAAACTTTCTTAAGTTTATAGAGATATTTCTTCAATTGACATACAAGGTTATAGTCAACCTAACTAAACCCAAGAAGTAGTTCAATATAAATAACTGCAAGCAAATCCTCATGTAATAATGTGGAATCAATGTCCATGTAATGGATTTCCCATATCTATGAAGGTGAAAGTAACAAAACAAAGTGAATGGAGTCTATCTTGGAAACTATTCCAAATATTTTAGAATAGTTGAGGTATTCGACCTGAGAAAACCCTTTGGATATTAATCATTATACTAGTCTACACTTCCATAATATTTAAACTTATTTCTCTAAACCCACTTATATTTGATAATATTCCTCCCCTAGTGGAGAGGGACAGAATTCTAGGGATGATTCACAAACAAAGAATGATACTCTTCATTCATCACTTCATCCCATTCTTGAAAACCATATGCTTTGTGAAAGGTTTATGGATCTAGAATATTTAAGTCTTAGGTTGGAAGAGATAAAGAAACACGTTGGAGCTATTGATGATTTTTTCAAGTAATATAAAGATCACCAGAAAAATATCCAATGGTTGGAAGTGGTCAATATGCAAGATAGTTTTAGTAGATTCATCTAGAATACAATGAGAAATAGGAACATGAGGTTCCTCTGCATTTTTATCATCAGAAGAATAACTATTATTTAGAACATAATTTTTATCATAAGTGTGTATTTTAATATTGTAAAATTAATTACTATAAATGGACTCTTAATAAAAATAGAAAATATACAATGGCACACACACACACACACACACATCACACAGAGATTTTACCCAAGAAACCCAAACCGGCAAAACCAACAACCTATTTAGAGTTGCACCTCTAATTATTTATTCATTATATTCATTGTTTGTAATAGAATACATATAGGATCATGTGTCATCCAAATCCCCTAATGTATTGACATGTATTATTCAACAACCATACTTCCTTAACCAATAGTAGAAAACCATCAGCGAAAACCATGTGCTAAAAAAATGCTAAAAACTGATGCAAAAAAAGGCCCAAAGACAATTATGGGGGCTCCGCCCCCTATGACCCCGCTGAAAAATTGGTGCAACATTTTGGTTGTGAAAATAATATAACACATACCCAAAAGTCTCCCACTTACTGTTCTCTTTTCATACAAGGGGTCACATGATTACATAGTCAACAATCCAGGGTAGCAATGCCCATTGTTTCTCTACACCGAGAGAATTTCTTGGTGCTCATAGACTTTGTCAATGAATTTGTGTCATTCTTCAAAGTTTCCATCTATTATCACTTGGTAAATATTTGAGCTCAAAAGCAACGAACTACCAAGGTAACCTACAGACCAACTTTAAGACTGGAAACTAGCCTTTCCAATCTAGAGAGGGCTCTCTCTGAAACCTAGTCTCTGATAGATAATGACTTTGGATTGTTGGATAGATTTATATGTTCGAGAAATGTTTCTAGTTTCGTTGGAAAGGAAATACAAAACTTTGGGCTATAGATTCAACCTTATGAAAATGAGAGAAATCAATGACTGGTAAGGGAAACTTTGAGAGGATAAAGGCTAAATAGGAAATGGTCTTTCAGTTTAAATGTCGTCGTATATGGCAGAAGAAAAGAGAACATAAAGCAAATCAGAGCACCATTAAAGATGAATTATAACTGACTCGGAAGAAAAACATGGAGTTTAAATGGTTGAGTCTAAAGAACCACGCGATGAATTTTAAACTCGACAAACATTCCAATTTAAACAAAGGAAATATACATGAATTTACAGGAAACAGGAAGTACATACATATATAGGATCACAATACATCAAACCACCACCAATACAATCTTTTCATCAAATATCTAGGACCTTTGCATTGTTATTTCTATTCAGATTCAAAGATTACATTCAAGAGTCCTCTTTCTACACTACTTTTCCAACCTAGATTACATAAAAAATATACAATATATAGAAAAACCACACCCTCTCGGGTTGTTATGCCTCGAACTACTTTCTCCTAGAATTTTGGATTTGGTTACTTCCTCCCAGACAACATTTTGAATAGAATTTACCAAAAATAGAAACCTGACTACACCTAATCATAACATAACCAACACCTTTGTCTCAATCATTCGGTCATGAGTAAGATTCGATCATCGGGTTATGGTAGATCGACATTTTCTTTCACGGGGTGCCCCAGTAATTGAGCGCACTATTGGAAACTCTATCACCTTGTATAACGGGCTCTGGTTGCTGTTGTGCAATCATTGGCTATAGCATGCACGTGGCGAGTTGGTGTAGAGGACGTTCGTTTGCGGTCTCTTGTGCAACTCCAGGTGGTAGCAATGGTTGGGAGGCCATGCATATCTTCCAAAACTAGCATGCATTTCACTTATACCTTCTCTCCTCAGTAGGTAAGTTTACAGCATCTGCACGATGAATATTCATCGTGCGGGTGCCACTTCAGACTTCTTTTTACTGGCAGGAAACAGGATATGCGGGGAGAAATATTCCATGCCACAATCAAAAAAGAAAAAATGGGATTGTCTTACTCATGCCTCTGGCCTCACCTGCAACCTTAAAACTCTGATTGTTTTTCTAAGAGAACAATTTCATTTGTTTAGATTCTTCACCTATCTCCACAAGACTACATTTCCTTTCAGTTTTGCTTGAGCGTTGGTGAGAGTTGCACGAGCATTATCCATGGTCAGCCTGCATTCCTTAAAATGCTCAGTGATTCTTTCTTCTGACACCCTTTGTTCCTCTCACAGCTGGATAATTATGTCTTGTACCTCTCTGAGTTGTCTTTCAATCCAATTTTCATTCCTTGCCCAACTCTGTGATGTTGGCATTTCAATAGTCCTTTCTTCTAGTTGTCTTCTTAATTCTTTGTTTTATTGATACAGTTCGGCTATAGTGAGTTGCACTTTCTTCAATTGTTGTGATGACTCCTGAACATTCATGTTTTCCTCACCTGAATTCCTCATCCTTTCACCAATTCCCATGCATGAACCTTCAACAGGTTCTATCTGAACAACGTGCATGCGTAATCCCTCGGCAGCAGACTAGGTGCGTGGTTCACTGGGAGCTTGGATATCCTCAGGTTTCTTAGTCAACCTTGGCCTGCCTCTTTTCTAGGGTGTTTTTTGGTGGGATGACAAGTCTTCTATGTCATTTCCCTTTCCCATGACATCTTCCCTTCTTTCCCTTATGTTGTGGAATGATGTTTCCCTCACAGATAGAGGAATGTCTCCTTTGGGATCCCTAGGGATGTCAGCCAAAGTCAGAAATGAATCCCAGTCTTTGTTCAAACGTCTCAATTCTTCTACCACCAATAGCTTGATTAACAAAAAATGTGATAAATTGTTCCCTGGTTGGTCAGCCTCGGCCTGGACGCTATCTTCCATATTTTCCAATCTTTGATGAAATAAGAAAGGTAGATTCAAAGGTTTTTTCCAATCTTTGAAGTGCATCAACAACCTAATGTGACATGGGTACATTATGTCAAACCTTCCTTCACAGGTGAAATATCTTCGTATTACCTTTAGGATATTTTGGAAAGGATCCCAAAGGTACTGGCTTGGAACATCGGCTCCAATTTTCCCATTTAGACAGTTGGGCTTGATAAATTATTTATAGCATACAATGTCTAAGGGCATGCCTTTAAACCATTTTTCACCGTGCAGAGGGATCTCTGTCACAACTGAAACAGTATCCTCTGTCACTCGGAAGGTGATTCTCACAATGGTTGTGCAGAACCCTATAAAATTGAGGGAGAACTGCTCAACAATCTTTACATTGTACCCTTTGATCTTTTCACAAAAGCACATACATCCAACTTGTTCAAAAGATGCCCTGATTTCTAGATCTTCATTTATTAACTCTAGTTCTTGAGGCTCATACCTCATAGCCCTGCCACTTATATCCTTCTTTCTTATGCTTTGGGAAATTTCCATGATGCCAATATATATTTTCTTCACATGCGCGGTAATGAACGGTAACACCCTCTCTGCGCGGCAACTAAGAATGATGGAATTCACAGAGACTGTCTGAAAGGCAGTCATAGAAAAATTGTGCGGCAAGAAAAATCAGCCACACGAGTCCACGACGTGGAAGTAAGGTGTGATGGAAAGTTTCAGCGCAATGGGGAAACTCGGCGTGGTGGAAAAGAGCAACAAGAGGCTTGTCGCAGTAGGAAATAGTGATGGAAAATTCCGATGCAGTAGCAAAGTACTAGGAGACTTGTTGCGAGACAAAGAATTTAGGCGCAGTGAGAAATTGAGCGCGACAGGAGGAAATTCCAAAGAAGAAAAGTTGACCTTGAGAAGAAATAGCATCCAACACGCTAATTTGCAGCGAATGCCAATATACTTTAAACAATGAGTGAAAATGATGAAGGAGACATGGTAACTTGAATCGACAGACTTACAATATGAACAATGGCAATCAGATTTCACACAATGAAGGGATCCAGAGCTTGCAGAAAAAACCATAGACAACGCACAAGTCCGGAAAGTAAAGGAGAGGCATGCAGGGTGACCAGTGTTTATCATGGAAGAGGACGATAAATCCATGACGATGAGAAGTTTGGCAGCAGGTTGAATATTTGTGCAGGAAAATCATGCGACAGGTACACTTTGAAGTGTGAAAAATACAAATGATAAGAGCGAAAGAGTATACATTATATGAGCGCCGTGATTTTTCACCTTTCTGACTTCATAATTAGGTGATGATGTTCATTATATCTTTCGATGTGACCTTTATCCCAACAACTTACCTTGATCTCTGGCATGTAAATTCCCCTTTTCTGACAGGACTCGATCTTTATGGAAAGGGACCTTTACAGGTCTCACATGACTAATCATTACGCCCTTTCCTGACTCCAAGGGCCAGACGCACTACTTGTTAATTTCGACCCATTCTTTATTCGGTATCCGACCTCACATGCTTTGACACATGAACTACGACTCATCTAGGACTAACTCTGACTGCAAAAATCATGGTGCTAACAACTGGCTCCAATGGGGATGATATCCTCCCAGTGAGGTGGAAAAGAATAGAAAATCAAGTGTCTAAATATTGGGTTTTATTTTACTTAAAGACTCTAAAATGACGAAAGGGACTCAACCCAGACCTTCTTGACCTAGCTATGGCTAGACTCGACATAAAATTAGGGCCTTCACTTCGAGCTTCAATTTTATGTTTAATACTGACTCGAAACTCTTTCTTTGAAAATATAAATGGTTATTTATAGTGAAATGAAAGACTGACAAAACTTGCTAAACCAGATAACATTTGTGAAACCTGCCATTCGCAGGCCCCCCACCAGTGATGATCCGAAATCGGATTCAGAAGCCTGTCAGGGCATGAAAAATGCTCAAAAATGAAAGTGCTCGGAATCCGACGAAACCAACACCATTGCGTCCGTCTCGTCTTCCCGATTCCGGCAGTATATTTACTTTGTCAAACGGACTCCATATGCGAAAGTTATCGCGTTCTGATCGGAAGCCCAAACAGGTAAAAAGTCAAAGGTCAACTGGTCAAAAAGTCAACGCTGATGTCATCATGCTGATTGTGCAGGAGATGACGTGGCACTCTCTGGCTGATGGTGATTGGACAGGTTTTGCTGATTGGGCAGACATGTGGCAGGCAATTGGACCAGTCAATGGTTGACAAGTGGCATTTGTCCGTCGAATGGGAAAATGCCACGTGGCCCAGTCATGGGCAGCCACGTGGCACCCAGTCAAAGTCAAAATGGCAGGTTTAAATTTTTTTTGGGGTCCATGGGTTTTGAACCCATGACCAACCACTAAGCCTAAGCGCCTTCACTTTAGTCTTGTAACCAATGCACCACATTATTTTATGATATTAAAACCCACAATATTAATTATATTGTATGGTATTGCGCATAAAGGAGGAGAGGGGCCAGCGCTTAGCCCTTTGGGCTAAGCGCTTGGCCATATGGAGTCCATATAACCTTGCCAAAGGAGCGCGCGCCCAAGACTAAGG